>JAADWP010000311.1:0-28314 GCA_023336215.1 Globisporangium iwayamae
CTTTGCCCCCCCCCCCCCCGATGGACTCAGTAGTAACTTCATTAATCGAAGCGGACAGTTCTCCGCGCGACAGATTTCATAGATCACGACACACTTCGAAGTCAGATGCGAAGAGCCATTTACGGGATCTGCGGTGCCGCCTCAGCCTATGATCGTGGGGTCCATTTGGACACCTTCCTTCCCGCCTTACTAAACCTCGTGAGCCAAAAAGAAAAGATGAGCGCCAGGCACTATATGGAATGAATCCACGCGCGCGCCGACGTTGGCCATTTGCATGAGAGACCATCCCCACTGCAAAGCCTCATACGTCCTCCTCGAGGCGAGACCAGAGCGGATCTTCCCCACTGCAAAGCTTTGAATGTAGTCCTCGAAGTGAGCCCCAGTTACGGACACACGACGCTGAGCAGAAGGACAATGAGTCCAGCACACTCATCTGGGACTGTTGAGAGAGATTTGGTAGGCAGGGAGGAATACAGCCTCCGTTTACCAAAGCACGCTCTCCGCGCGTATGACTTTCTCGTTCTTTCTTTCAAGTTCATTCCCAAATTTGCTTCAGGCCGCCGCCCACCCGCACGCTCGCTGCCTTCTCGCTGTCAGTATCAGCCTTAGGACACCAGTATCCAGTATGCCTGCGATCAACCGCCACGGCCACATCGCCGGGCAACAGATCTCTAAGCGCCTTGACGTGCTCGGGAACCTCCAGTCCGGCTGCTTCGGCGTCTCCTGGTGGTTCGTGCGCGTGCTCTGCGTCGTCGGCGGCGTCTGGGCCATGGCTGCCATTCACATGACGTCGTTCGCGTACCTCGTGAACCAGATCGAGTCCGATTTCCATATGCAGCCGTCCAAGCGCGCACTCGTGGGCGGTATCATGATGCCTGGTGCCTTCGTCGGCGCGTTTTTCTTCGGCAACCTCGCAGACACCCACGGCCGCAAGTTCGCGTTGCTCATCGCGTTCACGCTCGCGCACATCGCCAGCGCGTGCAGCGCGTTCAGCCCCAATGTCCGAGTGTACACAATCCTCCGGCTCATCATGGGGATTGGTCTGGGCGGTGAGCAGCCCATCATCTGCGCGCTTATCATGGAGCTCGCGCCAAGCAGGATCCGTGGCCGCGCACTGGTGTATCTCAGTAGCTTCTCGGTCATCGGAGCGATCGTGATGACACTGCTGTGTCGAGAGCTGGCACCCGTGATCGGCTGGCGCGTGTTGATGGCGTGTAACTTCGCCGCGCTACTCTACATCCCAGTGGTCGTCTGCTTTGTACCGGAATCGCCCAAGTGGCTTGCGACTGCGGGCTTCTACAAGAAGGCCGTGGCCGTGCTCCGAGATATTGAGCAGGCATCGAGCGTGTTCCAGGGCGAAAGTGCAGACGAAATGATCCTAAGCATTCAAGTGGAGGAGAGCGAGCGCGGTCGCGACCACACGCTGTACACAATGCAGGCACAGTCAGAGCCGATCTTGAAGGCCGTTGTGAACCGCGCGCACGTGCTACTGCAGTACCCGTACCTGTCGCGCACCATCATGCTCTGGGTCGTCTGGACGGGCATGTCCATGAGCGAGACCGCCACGTTTGTGT
Source organism: Globisporangium iwayamae (assembly GCA_023336215.1). Taxonomy (NCBI): domain Eukaryota; phylum Oomycota; class Peronosporomycetes; order Pythiales; family Pythiaceae; genus Globisporangium; species Globisporangium iwayamae. The sequence continues at coordinate 1,575 of JAADWP010000311.1, forward strand.
ACTTTGGCGAGGGCTTCCTCCCAGCTGAGCTTGACAGCGCCGCTGTGGACCTTGTGACATACGGCTCGCTCGTTGCTCAGGCACTCGGGAACCTCGCGACCGCGGAGCTCGTGGACCGCATCGGCCGCCGGTACACGCTCACGGGATTCCTCGTGCTCGCGAGCGCCGCCTCGCTAGTCGAAGTTTACGTGGACGCAGCGATCATACCGATCCTCCTCTCAAGCTGCTGCCGTAACTTTGGGCTGCTTGGCGCCTGGGGCTGCCTCTACACGTACACACCGGAGCTCTACCCGATCTCGGTGCGCGTTGTGGGCATCAGTTACGCCTGGGGCATCAGTCGTCTGGGCGCCTTCGCTGGTCCCTTCGTCGTCGTGTTCATGGCCAAAGAGTTCCAGATGAGCACGAAGGTCGTGATGTGGATCTTCTGCGCCATCTCGCTGCTTGTGGTTGTTGTGGTCGCGATCTTCGGCATCGAAACCGCGACGCAGCAGAGAGAGAGCTCCTCGTATGACAAAGAGAAGAAGAACGTGTCGCCCGCAATGACGACCGACCGCCTCACGGAGATCACGGGCCACCTCGTCATGTACACCAAACACGAGGACGAGAAGTCCGCCAAGCTGAGCCCTGTGCAGTTTGTGTAGGTACTGTAGGTAGGCAGGGCTTTAGCAGGTATTTTGTGTAATCGCGTGGGCGATCCTGTTCACTTCAAACTCAGAGGTCTGGCTTCTAGAAATTAGTCTGGAGTCGGGCAGGGAAAACCGAAAACACTTGCGTTCCACTCAGTAAGAATGGGATTGAGGATGGAAAGCCTCTAGAGGTACAAAACCACCCTAGGTGCGATTCTGTCCTAGAGCTAGCCAAGATGACTATCCTCTCAGGCTATTCTCTCTTCTGATATGCTCTCAATCTAGCCTTAGACTAAAGCTAGAGTTACAACGTCATTGTCAATCATCCTACAATCAGTCTACTTCGACAGATGTCCTTTGACGATTCCTGATAAGAACTTCTCGCGCACGGTGAACATGCTGTACGTCATCCTCGCCAGCGCCCCAGCTGCCATCCAGTTAAATTGGGAGCATTCACAAATGAAAGGACATAGTCAACCTCGGTGAAGCCTGCATGTGACCTCTGACAAACGAGTGAGTGAGCACTTACATACTGCACTAGCGAGCGCGTTGCGCTTCCCATACGCATATCACCAAGCTACACGTTCATAAGGTCTCCCCATAATGATTTACCATCACGGGGAATCTGTTTGCACACATCCATCCTCGCATTCCGCAAAAACGTACCAGCTCCAGTCGCGGCGAATGAGAAGGCAGCGGGTGGGTGGCGGCCTAGAGCAAATCTGGGAATGAACTTGAGACAGAAAGTGAGAGAGAAAGTCGCGGCTACTATCGGGTTTGCGTTTGGGTTGCATTGCACGGGGTCTTTCCTCTGTCTACCACCTTCTGAAGATCAAAATCACTCGCTCGACCAGGTTCACTCGCACTTGAGCTGCATGCAGGTGTCCAGCCGCAGATGACAGAGCATGATTCGAAAACGTACAGAGCGGCGAAGGATACACGTTAGACATTACAGGTCCTGGCACTGTACGTGTAGCGCAGCAGGTGCGCACAGGACGTGGCGAGAGGACACCGCTTGGGAGATTTCGACTTCGTCCCCCGGTGTACCGGAAATCTCATGTGCATGTAAGTGTATAGTGTGGTCCACTTCCTTGCAGAGACTGCTCCGAATTTAAGCTTTTGCCACATCAAAAGGTCGTCCCAATTTAGGGTTCCACCACACCAAGAGCTTCAATTGGTTGGTCAGCAAGGGCTTGACAAGCGAAAAAGCTGTATTCCATTAAAAGCGTATCATCTATCCACTTTTAGTTCTTACAAACATTAAGATGCCGAAATAATACCATACAGAAACCAGATGTATAGCGTATTGGTGCTGAATGGGTCTTTATAAAGCGACTCTGTGACCACTGCGCTGTGCTCCTCGCCCATGTTCGTGTGGATGGATGCGGAAGGCCGCCTGCGCGCCCAACGAGCAATGGCGTCTCTCACTTTCTGCTGACTGCTCTGCTGTGAACATCGTTCGGGTAAGGATCCCTCCCCTTTTTCCACGGGCACTGCGCTCTATTGAGGCCTCTAGGGCAGGTGCCTGGCTGTCCATGGTGTCGTCGCTCCATTTCAGTGGGTTGCCATCCACCATGGGTGCCTGCCATGAGGACCAATGCATGCGACTTAAACGCCAAATGAACATCCTAGCTAATGATCTGTGTGTCTTGTTACTTCTTGTGGTTACAGCATTTGAGCATCCAGGAGGGAAACAGTCATTTACTGAGAGGCAAGTGGCTGGTTCCATCATGCAGATTTTCGTCGACACCCTTTCGGGAGCTCCCCTCAAGCTCTCCGTGGCATCGGATGCCTCGGTTGCTTCGGTGAAGCAGATGGTGGAGGACTACGAGTTCATCTCGGACTTCCGCCTCGTCTGCGCCGGCAAGCAGCTGGAGTCCGGCTCGCTCGCGGACTACGCCGTCGCTGAGGCCGACACGCTCAAGATGCTCTTGTTCGTGGACGGTGGTATGCGCGCCAAGTGGCGCAAGAAGCGCATGCGCCGCTTGCGTCGTAAGCGCCGAAAAATGCGCCAGCGTGCCAGATAAGCGCTTTCGCCCCTCGTGGTGATTGTGCTTGACTGACACGCCTGGCGTGTTCGCAGTCGATGCTCGCGCTTCGGTCTTCAGGTGGTCGGCGCAACGGTGGATGGAGTGGAGTTGAAAGGCTACAGTGCATCTCCTCTGGGCGAAGAACGTGTGAAGAACAAGAAAACGAAGAGCGAGCGACGGATGCGACGGCGTCCCGGTGACCCAGCAGGAGAGCGACAGTAAATCCAGCGATTCGCAGGCTGTGTTTCGATGCAATGAAGCGGAACTCCGTGCCCAGGAGTGGATTACGCGGGTAGGGGAGCGATCTTCGATCTTCTGCCATGTAATAAATTTTACGACACGGGCTTTCCGTTGTCTGTGAACCATCAGCATCATTGGCTCGTGTGTCTTGCTCACTAAATATGTATTGGACTCGGTAGTCGCTGATACCAGTAGCCGCAGTTCGTACTTTGTATTATGTACGACGCTGATCTGAACAGAACCAAGCGCGATTGTCGTGCACTCCAGGCGCACATTATCAACGCTCGAGACTCCAGCGAGCAAAATACACATGTCAGAGCAACTCATGGCGCGCGTCACGACTGAAGTGGTTGAGTGTAGAAATCCGCAGTACCATTGAACTCCTAAACTGCGTAGAAACATACACTTCGTACTGTCATTGGAATCAAGTCGTTGAGTCCACAGCAACATCAGGGTTCAAGGCAACAAGCATTGCTCGCTGTGGTCATCTTCGTCACAAGTCTCATGGAAGCTGACAAGCAAGAGCGTAGGTCTTTCCGGTGCCAGAATGATTGTGGGGAGACGTCAGCCTGATTGGTACGCGAGCCATTTACAAATCTCTCTCTCTCACACATTGAAGCAAGGTGCTGAGGGCTTCCTCCGTTCCAATGAGAAGCTTCACGTGCATAGTTCGTTCTTCCACCGCCGCCACAGTAACACCTTCTCCGATTGCACCTCAAGCCCCAGCGTCTGCCTGCCTCAACGTCACGTCATGCGCGCCATCTACGTCACCAAGTTCGCCGAGCGCGGCAACCTCGTGTTCGCAGCTGACGCGCCCAAGCCACAGCTGGACCCCAACTCCAGCGACCTGCTCGTGCGTGTGCTCGCCTGCGCACTCAACCCGGGCGACTGCCGTCTCATGAACGGTAGTGTGTCGCTCGTCATGAAGCCGTCCGCGTTCCCGTACATCCCGGGCATCGACCTGTGCGGCGTCGTCGAAGCCGTGGGCGCCAAGTGCAAACAACCCGCGGGCAAGCAATTCAAGGTCGGCGACCGCATCATCGGCTCGCAGGACTCGTTCGTCCACGGTAGCTTTGCTGAGTATGTGCTCTTAGACTCGACTCGCGCGGCTCTGGCGCCACCGCGGAGCGTCTGCAGCGATCTGGAGGCCGCCTCGTTGCCTGTCGCTGGCTGTACGGCTATCCAGGCAATCAAAGACGCACAAGTAGGTATCGGCTCGCGCGTGCTCGTGATCGGCGGCTCGGGGGGCGTCGGCTCGCTCGTCATCCAGCTCGCCAAGCTCAAGGGCGCCGCGTTCGTCGCCACGACAACCACGAACACCGCGCTCGTGCAGTCGCTCGGCGCAGACCTAGCGATCGACTATAGAGCAACCAACTGGTGGGACGTGCTCAGGAAGAGCAACGATAAAGACGATGACCAGCGCCTGGATGCGATCATCGACTGCGTGGGTGACGACGCGTCCTGGCGCCACTGCGACGACGACGTGCTCAAGAAGGGAGCGCGGCACGGCGGGCGGTACATCGCGGTCGTGGACGCGCCCGACACGCAGGTGCGCACCATCGCAGACCTCTTCAAGTTCCTCGGGGCGATGCTCTGGCGGTCGTGGAACCCGTTCACGAGGAGCTACACGATGGTCTCGAGCTTCCCGAAGAGTACGGAGCTCGAGGCACTCGTGACACTTGTTGGCGACCACTCCAAGCAACATTCGAAGCTGCATGCGGTGCTGGACGCGTCGTCGCCCTACGAGCTCACGTTGGAAAGCGTGGAGCGCGCCGTGGCGTTGCAGACGAGCCAGCGTGCCAAGGGCAAGCTCGTCTTTCGCGTGAGCGGCGACGGCCAGTGAAAAAGAGGTCGTTGATGCCTTAATCTTGTTAGTGTATGAGAATTCACCAGAATGCAACGCAATTCCTGAATTCACGTACTTGTGTGTGGATACTTGCGTGAAAGGTCGTGCGTAAACTCCTGAACACGTTTCTCAACGTTTGGAGCCTGTCGTCTCGAAGACCTTTGACGCAATTCGCTGCGCACATCTTAGAGGCCTGTTCTGCTATCGTAATAGTAGGGTTTCTGCGTTCGTGTTGTCATTACATATCATTGTAGGTTTGTGTTCCTCTGTTGCGTGCAGTATTGAGTTCGCGAAGACGAGGCCTCCTGCCTACCTACCACACACCTCATTCGCATTCCCAAAGTTGCTGTCTGTCGACTCCAAGTCGTGCTCGCTTCGCCCCCTTGTGCAGGTTGTGAGTCGCAAGTCGCCTGGAAGCCCATCCAATAATGCAGCCTTTGTCTTCTTCTCACTCACTCACCATCTAGAAAATCTCTCTCTCGTCGCCAGCCTACAACACGAAAGTAATCTAGTGGTGGTGCGCGTCCTGGGTCCACTGGATCGTGTTGGGGTCGATGCCTTCCTGCACCATCTCCCAGAGTGGTGACATCTCGCGCAGCCGCGTGACGTGCTTGACGCACATCTCAATCGCGAAGTCCACCTCCTCCTCGGTCGTGAAGCGGCCGATGCCGAAGCGGATCGACGTGTGCGCGAGGTCCTCGCCCACGCCGATGGCACGCAGCACGTAGGACGGCTCGAGCGACGCGCTCGTGCACGCGCTGCCCGAGGACACAGCGATGTTCTTGAGCGCCATGAGCAAGCTCTCACCTTCGACATACGCAAACGAGAGGTTCAGGTTGCCCGGGTAGCGCTGCTCCAGGTCGCCGTTGAGCACGACGTGGTCGAGCTGGCTGTTGATGCCGTCGTAGAGCTTCTTCGAGAGATGGCTCACCCACTTGTGGTCGTTCTCCATCTCCTCCTTCGCCACCTCGCACGCCTTGCCAAAGCCCACGCAGAGCGGGTGCGCCAAAGTACCACTGCGCAGGCCGCGCTCCTGGCCACCGCCTGACATGATCGGTTCGAGACGCACACGCGGACGGCGGCGCACGTACATGGCGCCGACGCCCTTGGGTCCGTAGACCTTGTGGCCCGAGAGCGACATGACGTCGATGTTGAGCTCGTTCACGTCGAGCGGCATCTTGCCGAGCATCTGCGCTGCGTCCGTGTGGAAGAACACCTTTTTCGCGCGGCAGAGCGCGCCGATCTCCTTGAGCGGCTGCACAACGCCGATCTCGTTGTGCACGGCAATGATCGACACGAGCGCCGTGTCGGGGCGGATCGCGTTCTTGAGTTGCTCCAAATCGATGAGGCCGTTCGTACCGACTGGCAGGTACGTCACCTCAAAGCCCTCACTCTCGAGCACGCGGCACGAGTCCAGCACGCACTTGTGCTCGATCTGCGTCGTGATGATGTGCTTCTTCTTGGCCTGCGTGAAGTGCGCGATGCCCTTGAGGATCGCGTTGTTCGCCTCGGTCGCACCCGACGTGAAGATGATCTCCTTGGCGTTCGCGCCGATGAGGTCCGCGACGCTCGTGCGCGCCTTCTCGACCGCGGCGTCAGCGTCCCAGCCGTACTCGTGCGTGGTCGAGTGCGGGTTCCCGAACGCGTACGTCATGTGCGGCAGCATCGCGTCGAGCACGCGCGGGTCCATGGACGTCGTGGCCTGGAAGTCCAGGTACACCGGCTTGCCCTGCGCCTTCACCTCTCCTTCCTTCACCGAGAAACCCGGCGAGAAAATCTGCGCCGAGTTGATGTTCGCGAGCACGTTCTCCGGCACGGGGTTCACCGGCTGGTAGCGTTTGTCCGTCGCGAACGAGCGCACAGCGACATTCGCAGTCGCAGATGCAGCACCAGTGTGCGTGGCGACGGCGGCGGTCGCGGTCGCAGAGCGCTTGAGCGCGCGCAGAAGCTGCATCTTGGCCATCGGGTGTGTGCTTCTCTCTTCCAGTCAAGATCTGCGGTGGCGTGCGCCTTCTTCGGACGTCCTGTGGCCCAGGCGAGCGTTTACAACGCTGCCCTAATGCGCTGTGCAAAACCGGTACGTTTTCACAAAAGCGCAAAAAACGTCCATAGGACATGACACTTGCGTTCACTATGTTGCTGTCCGGAAGATAGCGACATAGTGAGCGCAAGTGTTGAATTTTGTTCGAATGTTTACGCCCGGCGGGATGTGATTACGGGGCGAGAGTGCTGGTCAACAGTAGCTGCTGTGATTGCGAGCAGAATCGAAGCAACCGCGCCGCACGATCTGGGCGCTGACACCCCTCGTAAACAACAGAGCTCGTCCTGCCGACGCCTTCCACGCACTGGCCGTCGCTCCCGCGCGTTGCCCAGCTGGTCAGCGAGCTTGAGTGAAGTTTCGTAAAGTGAAAGCAGCTCTCTCACTGGTGCACTGTTGTGTTCGCATCTCCTCTCTGGCAGGAAGGAGGACACAAGCTAAATGGTATCAACAGAGTTGGTTGGTAGCTTTATGAATTATTGGCACAACTGAAATAGCAAATGGAGGAAGGAGACTCATCAAGTGGAGACCCATCAAGTGGAGTCAACTTGGTCGCACAAGGTTGTGCGATCGCATTTTCTTTTGCTCCCAGGCACACAAGCATCGACCAACCGGCCTGTGGACACCAAGGCATTCGCTCCAGTACCTACTTAGACGTCGGCGTTCTTGTCGAACTTGAAGACCCAGGACGCGAACGATGTGGCCGACGTCGACGCCATGCGCAACAGCGACGGCTTGCGCTCCACCACAGCGTAAGCGCGGCTCTGCGGCGGTGCTACTGGCGGTAGGTCGGCTAAGGAGACCTGAGACCCGCTGTCGCTGCTCTCGTAGTCCGACACGCAAGCCCCAACGCCACGAGTACGACCAGCAGCTTCAACATCCGAGTCGTCGTTGTACTCTTCATCAACGACCGCGACGTGCACATCCGTCGGCGCTGTCGCTGTCACAATGTCGCTCACAACGATCACCACGTCTTCGTCGCGGGGCGTGGCCTTCTGCCGCGCCAGAAGCTTCGCAAGCTTGGAATCCTTGCGCGTGAGCTGCCGGTTCGACATCGGCGGAGTCGCTTCTCTAGTAGCAGTTCCAGTTCCAGGAGCCGCCGAAGAGCCCGGAGCAGGTGTCGCCTGGTCGTCGCTGGTGGCGGAAGCGGGCTCGACCGTCTCGATGAAGTAGTCGTCGAGCACGCGGAACGCGCGCTTGCGGCGCATCTTCTCGAGCTCGCGGCGCTCGAGGCGCTCGCGCGGACTGTCGAAAATCCACATTGTCTCGCCATTGCTGCTGCTATTGCTATTGCTATTGCTATTGCTGCCATCCCCGGAGCTCGTCATTGGCGCCGTCCTCTGGCCATCGTCGTCCTCCCGTCCATCAACAATGTCCGTGTCTCGCTCTCCCTCGACGTCCGACTCCTCCAGCAAGCTCTCTGACGATAAACCGTCGCGCTGGTGACGCAGTGCGCGTTGTCGGGAGCGCTCCTCGCGGCGCTGCTCGCGCGAGACGACACCGTGGCGACGTCTTCTGGACAACGCGCTCTGGATCGAGTGGAAGACGTCGCCGATGGTCGAGTCGTAGTGCTTCTCGAACTTGTCGAGCTCAATCTTGTTATTAAGCGCCAGCACTTTCTTCTCGCGTAGACAGCAGCCACCGATGGCGCTCAGGTCCGCGGCGGCGTCTTGGCTCTCGGCTGTCGTTAATGGCGACGGCTGCTCTTCTTCATCTTCTTCCGTGTGGCTGGCATTGTGGTGGTGATGGCGTCGGTGGCGCTTGGAGCTCCCGACCGCGCTCTCACCAAAGCCATCTATCGTGCCGCCATTGATGGTCGGCTGATCTGCTGGACCTCGGAAGCTCAGGAACGACGCCGCGCTCATGAAGCTCGCGCGGTGGCGCTCCCTTCGCAGGCGGTCGAGGCGCTTCTTCTCCTGGTATGCGTGCAGCTTCTCGACCTTCTCCATGTGCTTCTCGGCGCGCTCCACCAGCACCTCCCAGCGCTCGCGGAGTTGCTCGGGCGTGTACTGGTCGAACTGCGCTGTGTAGCCCGAGTCGCTCTGTTTGGCGAGCAACTTATCGAGCAGCATAATGAGCTCCCACTTGGGGCCGACGCGCTCGACCGAGAGCACGAGCAGCTCGTCGTTGAAGCAATCGCAGTGCACGAGGCGCTCGGTGCAGTACGGACAGAGGTCGCGCCAGCCCCAGGTCTTGATGGCCAAGTACCACACGTAGTCCTGCAGAAGCCCCAGTATCGAGAGCCGCGTGACGGCTGCGAGCACACCAAAATACATAAACTGCTTGAGGAACTCGCAGCTCCGGTACATCCAGATGTACGCCATGGGTAGCTGCGTGCACGTGATGAGCACGGCCACGAGGAACTGCAGGAAGAACGCTAGGCGAAAGGAGAACCCTTGGGTGTCCCCGCCGGCAGCCTTGACCCGGAAGTACTTGCGCCGCTGTCTGAAGATGAGCTTGAAGATCTCTTTGAAGATCGCCTTCCCCAGCGACGGGAGGATCATGATGAGCACGTAGTAGACCAGGACGCTCACGGCCACTGAGAGGTTCGAGCCGATCGCGTCGCGCATCATCACGAGCACGAAGAGCACGTAGAACGTCAAGTACAGCGAGCAGAAGACGATGAGCGCGCGCTCTCCACGTGCCAGGCGCTCGTTCCTGTACGGAAAGAAGATCCACGTGAAGTAGTTCTCGTGGCGCCACCACGTATAGAACGGCTCAAAGGGTTTCCGCATCTTCTTCCAGCAGCATGGACCCAGGAGCCGCGTCTTGGGCACTTTCCGGTCCCACGGCATAGGCTGCCAGTAGTCCACCTCGTTCTCCGGGACCTCGAACTCGCTCTGGTACTTGCGCTCCAGGTTGGCGCTGAAGCTCTCGCAGCGGAAGAGCATCTGGAACACGCGCAGGCCGAAGAGCGCGAGCACCACGTACGGCAGGAAGATGATGAGATACCACCCGCCCTGCCACCCGGAGTCACTGCACGTGTTGGGCATCGGGTTCACGTACAAATGCTTGATCGAGAGACTCACCTTGGTGCCAGGGGACATGTCCGCGACGGTAGCCGACTTCTTGAGCTTGTAGACCTTGCGGCCCGAGTCGATGGCACTGGGCAGTTGGTTCGTCTGGCAGTAGTCGGCGCTTGGATTCCACGGTAGCACGCAGGGCTGCACGACGAAGTAGACCTCTTCCTGCTCGTCGTTCTCAATGGTCGTGAGTGGCAGGCTCGCATAGGTCGTGCGAAGCGTCGAGCCCGCGGCGATGTAGTTGAACGGCTCGCCATCCACGTACGCCTCAAAGTCGTCCTCGTAGAGCAGAAGCACCTGGAAGTAGCTGTCGTTGCTCGGCTGCGGCTGTGTTGAGGTTGGCGTGAAGTCCGACGAGATGTCATACTTGATGCGGAACGTGACCTCGTCGCGTAAATACAAAAACGTGAAGTCGTCGGTCACGACCACGTCGTCCTTGACAAAGGCGTCCAAGTGCAGCACCTCGTTGAGCGACAGGGACGCGAGGAAGAACGCCATGATGATGCTTACGACTATACCGATGCAAAACCAGACCCAGAACTGTAAACAACCGCGGCGCTTGCTGTGGCGTGTACCCAGCAAGTCGGTCCACACGTGCGTGTGCTCCTTCACGATTGGCGTGCGCGGCTGCACGAATGACGCTCGGCCTGTGACGACACCCACGCCGTCCTGGTCGCTCTCCTCGGAGCCTCCTTCCTCGTTGAACCCGTAGATGTCGATCTGCGGCTCGCGGCCGATCGAGCGCGAGTACGCCACGTACGCCTCGAGCAGCTCCGTGTTGATTTTTCTACTGCTCCTGTGCTGTTCTTTTGTGAGGCTCCGCTTTGAACTGGACCGCCGCGTGAGCTCTCGCGTCGACTTGCGCGTGAATGTACTCAGACTGACGGGGCGGTGGGCGTCCGCCAGCCGCGCGATGCGCTTGAACTTCTCCTGGTTCTCCTTGCGCCGCTTCCGCCGCACAGCGGCTTCTTCTGCACTTGTGGCTGTATCTACGTCATAACGGTCGTGCTCAGAGAGCAGCAGCTGCTGCGCAGAGGACGCATCGCTCGCGGCTCTGCTGTCGCGCTTCTTACTGGTATTGCTATGTTGCTTCTGTACGTGTCTGTCATGTTCACCACCAGTAACAGCGTCATCGTCGTCACCATCGCTTGTATGGCTGTAGTAGTCGTGGTAGCTCGCATTGTCACCCTCCTGGTCCGTCTCGAAGAAGATGTCTGTGGCCTGCGAGCTCGGGCCGAAGAACGCGCTCGCGATCGCGCGCTGCTGTCGCTGCCGCGTCGACAACTCGAAGCTGCTCGCGCTCACGTTGCTCGCGACACTAGACGACAGTGGAGAAGACGGTACCGGCTGAGGTCGATGGGAGGAGCCACCGGCGATGCGGTGCACCTCGTACGTGTCCTGATGCTGGTAGTGCTCGCCATCCTCCGGTGCTGAGTGCTGTTGTCGTACGGCACGCGCGCCAGCGGCAGCGGTTGTTGGCCGCACGGCCTCACTCGTCGCACGCTGCGTGCGCCACATGAAGAGCTGCGCCAGTCTGTCAAGCGTCGCCGCCGTAGCTGCTGATGGATGGCGCTCCTTCTTGCGGCAGAACTCGGAATACGTTCCCGCATTGTCGTCGGAGCTCTTCGTGCTGTTGTTGTTGTTGCTTAAAACCACGGAGGAGTGGAATGGGGGTTCTTTTTTCGAAGAAATAATCCATAAATAGTTTTAGAATATATTTTTCAGCCAATCAAAAACATTTTTAACGTATTTTAGTTATTTTCTACCAATCACATGAATGTTGAGGCCATATTAGATTTGTCGATTTGTTTACGACTGGACTGGTGTTGACGACATGGAGAAAGCGACACATTCCTACCAGAACGCACCGCAAGAAGCGCGCACCTCTTTGAGCACTCGCTCGGTCCCTATCCACAGTGCGACAACCTGGGGCGGCGCAAACCGAAACCAGAAGCAAGAAGCACGAGTGCTCCTGCTCCTGCTTATTCAGTGGCTGCAGTCTGAAGTTCGGTGGCAGAGGGAGGCTCGGCTCAGCAGCTGAGAAAAAAGTGAGTGTCTGCCAGCCAATGCACGAGGTGGGCCCGGGCACAGCCAACAGCCCAGTATTTGCTGCGGCAGCTCTTGAGAACTCGGAGCTTCGCGCTGGTCTGAAGCACGTGATGCTGTACAATAATCTCGAGAGATTGAGAGTTTACTGTACAGTTGGACAAGGGGCGGATCCTTAATGCCTGAGCTTAGCTTCACGAGTATCCCTGACCGCTTTCGACTCGCTGTTGCGACCTGCAACCCGGTGACGGATGCCGTTGGTGGTCCATTTTCCTGGAGTGTTTTCGATGGAGAAAGCGAAAGAGGCGAATAGCGTGTGCCACATCAATTAGAGAATTGTCAATGAATACATTCTTAAATAACTAGGTAGGCGAGCCAAACATCCTTTTCAATGATGTGCATGCAAACCCTCATGATGGCTTGATGCTCACGCGACGAAGAGCTTATCAAGCACACTTTGAGAAGCTCCTCATATGCAAGCTAAGATCTTTCAACCAGTGCGAACAAGCGTCCTGTGAACTCCTGGACAACAAAAGTCCCAGCCGAAATGTACCACGAGTGCGTAAACGAGCTCAACAAGTGAGCGCCTCTCCATGCAAATCGTGACAAGTGCATGATAGCCGTCGCTTTTACTCACGCCGTTGGACAGATATCGATCGATCACCACTATATATCATCACCACTCGTTGGATGTGTGTCCGTCTTGCAAACTCCTTTTGGGAAGACCGAATGAATGCGACTCGCGATAGAAAGGAGACACATGCGGATGCTCTGCGAGGTTTCATGAAACCCTCTCTCGAAGCCAGCAGTCCGGAGATATGGACACCATTGCTGTCTGTCTCGTTGGAGCTCAGCTCGTTCAACTCAGCCACCCGTGTGTGACGTGGGACGGCTTTCGCAGTCAGTCATCCCGTCGCTGTTCACAAGCCGCAAGTTGATGTGTGCGTGAGTAACTCTCGGTCAGCCAGCTGGTTTTGGCGACCCATGCAAGCTCCAGTCCATTTGGATGGCTTGTTCTCCACAGATAACCAACCGACTTGTGTGAATCTTGCTTATCCATAACGAATTGTGCTGCTTTGTGGTCTCGAAGTTGGCCGATACAGTCTCTGCTACTAGCCAAATGCGTATCCTTTACCGACAGCAGCAACAGCAGCAGCAAGGTGTTGTTAATGCGCGCCGAGCAAGCTGACCCAAGCACTGGAATGATGCGAAGTACATGATGATGCGTTGGAAGACGTCGTCGGGTTCGAGTCCTCGATGCAGTTGATGTTCACGAACGAGTGGCTTCTCGAGAGGCCAAGAGCAAGGCGGTACAGATATAAGCAGTGCTACAATGGACAGCTTTTGGCCATCCTCCCACTGGTAAGCACGAAAGCACCTTGCTAGAAGACACTGCGTCTATACCCTTGCCTGTGCAAGTCGCCTCTTTGCAAGATTCGAGCCACTTGTCAGCTGGCCATTTGCCTTGTCTATCGCGTAGCTCATCCGACTAGGACATTATCCATAATATATAGGTTTAATTCATTATTGTAATAATCTTATTTACTTCCTATTACCGCATATACAAAGGTTTGTCAGCAAGACTCACTTTTCTGATTAGAGGGCAACGAAACGAACAACAAGTTGGCGAGTCTTCCTTCTTTTCTTTTTTTTGCCTCATACAAAATGCAGCACACTAATGCGGCGGCCGGCCACTCTTTACGCAGGTACCTCTTCCTGTCCTTCACGAGCTCGAAGGTGTCCAGTTCGCTTCGTTATCGGGTTGACAGCCGTCTTCTTCTTTGGACTGGCACACAAGCAGATCATTCCCTCCATGGCGAATGCGGCGGCCGTGGCCATGGACGCGCCGCTCGCGCACATCCGGCAGCGCATCGACGCGCTCGTGTACGATGACCACTCGCAGTACCTGCTCGGCTCGCTGCAGTACACGGATGCGCTCTTCCTCTCGAGCCACTCCATCCCGGGGCTCCCGCTCACACGACAACAGCATGCACCCTCCTCCTCCACGACCAACACAGGTACCAGCAGCTCCACAGCAGCAGCAGCAATGACAGCATTGGCGACACCAGGCGGCAACGGGACATGCAGCAGTATGAACATGGGCCGCATGAGCGGCGCCAACATGGGCGTGACTATCCAGCGGCGGAGGATACCGGGCGGCGGTGGTCGCTGGGCCAAGGCCGTCGGCATCACGCCCTACTACGTGCTCTTCGTGGCGTTCATCGGCCTCGGTTGGCTCTTCCAGGCGCTCGGCGTCTTCGCGTTCGCGTTCGATTACCACACCATCGTCCACAAAGACTCGGTCGGCCACGTCCCGATCGGCAACGTCAAGCAGAGCTACATCACGCTGGGCTGGTTCTTCCTGGCTGAGATGGCCGGCGCCGTCGGCTTCGGCTCGTGCGCCGACCACTACGGGCGCCGCTCGGTGCTGCTCGCAGCTATCGCCCTGTGGTTCGTGGGTGAGGCGCTCATCGCCGCGGCCTGGAGCTACGCGTCGCTGCTGACGTTCCGCCTCGTCGCGGGCCTGGGGCTAGGCGGCCAGAGCGCGCTGCTCATCACGATCTCACTCGAGTTCTCGCCCAAGCGCACGCGCGGCCGCATCCTCGTGCTCTCGCAGCTGCTGGGTGGCGTCGGGCTCGTCATCGCCGCGCTGCTGGCCAAGCTGTTGACGCCCTGGCGCTGGATCTTCGTCGTGCTCGCGATCGCCTCCATCGGCTTTGTCGTGCTCTATGTGTTGTATCTGAGAGAGTCGCCCAAGTACCTCGCGAGCATTGGCCGCATTGAGCAGGCGCTGGCCATCGTACAAGGCATGGAGAGCGCGCACGGTATCGATCGCCAGGCGCGCGTGACCGTCCCGTCCAGTCTCTACGCGCCGCCATCAGCGCTCCAGCAACACCAGCAACAGAGAAGAACAAGGAACTCGTCTCGCTCCTCATCGCGGATCACGGACGTCCGACCACTGACGACGGGCTCGCCCACACAACAGCTCGCCTACCAGCTGAAAGAGGACGAAGAGATGGACAGCGACGACCTGGCCCCATTGCCATTGCCAGCCACACGCCGTCCGACCAACGAGAATAACAACAGTAGCAGCAGAGACACACGCAACAGTTACGTCGTGCCCTCAAGCGGCAATGTCGGCCGACCACGAGCGTCCACCGACCGCCACGCGGCCGCGTCCCCGGCCATGGTCTCGTTTTCCGTGTCATCTTCAAAGCGCTTCGGCGTGCTCTTCCAGTCGCACTACCTGCGCAAGACCGTGTTCCTCTGGATCGTGTGGCTTCTGCTCTGCGGATCCTTCGGGGCCGTGACCACGTGTATCATGCGGCGCCTCGAGCGCGTCGAGAAAGCGGGGACCTCCGAGTACACATTCATCGGCCTTATGACGCTCCCGGGGCTCGTACTTAGCGCTGTGCTCTTGGAGAAATACGGGCGTAAAGTGGCGCTCGCGGTCCTACTCTTCGGCTCGTCGGTGATGATGTTCATCGTTGGCGGGTACATGGCGGCAGGCGCCTCGAGGGGCTCGCTACTGGTCACGCTTGGCTGCCTGTGTCTGTTCATGGTGGGGGCTTTCGCCGCGCTCTGCGTGTACACGGGCGAGCACTACGCGCTCATGGTGCGCGCCATGGGCATCGCCTGGGCGCTCGCGTGCGGCCACCTGGGCTCCTTCACCGGCGTATATGTCGTGCTGACCAGTTGGACGGGTGACGCAGGCTACAAGGGCCACCAACAAGTGCTCTGGGTCGCTGGCGGCCTCGGGATTATGCTGCTGTTCATCGTCCTGGGCTTTGGCGGCGAGACCAAGGAGCTCGACATCGACATCATCGAACCGCTCAAGCCCGAGCCCATGGCCAAGAAAGACGAGCTGCCCACACGAGCTGACGGGCACAATATGGACAGCCACAATCACTATGATCACGACGGTGGTAATGGCGACCTGGACCCGGATGACAAGCTCAACCCGCGGCACCACCGCACGTTTGAGCGCCACGTGGCCGCGCACGAACAGCTCTCGACGGTCCCGTCGTCTCCAGCGGGGGCATCCTTCTCGTCCGCATCGTCCTCGTCCGCATCCTCGTCGTCTGCCAATTTCTTCGGCGGTGGCCCCAACAAGAAGAAGAACTGGAAGAAGCAGATGCGCGCGTTCGCGGCCGCCGCGGCCTCGGCTGTCCCCATCCGCAAGTCTGTAACCACAACGAGCTCAAGTGCGGCCCATGCAGCCTCCCTGCGCAAGAAGTCGACTCGGTCTACGCTGCACTTGGACGACGGCGACCTGGATCAACTGGACGTGATTGTCACGGGCGGCGAGGCCAAGGCCGCGCAGTACCTGCGCCGCCACAACCGCAGCAGCACGACGGGCAGTGGGGCTATGCTCCTCGATTTCCCCCAGAACCGCAAGCGCACGGACCGCAGCGACGCGTCCGAGCCCGCGCTCATGGACTGGCGGCCATCCGATCCGAGCAGTGACGACGAGCACGAGCACCCTCCTCATGGCCACCATCATCATAGTCTGCATGGGCTCCATGACGACGACCACGCGATGCTGGACGGTGGGGACGACAACCGGTCGGATAGCGAGACCGACAAGTTCTCGATCGATCACTACGACTCGTTCCGGGAGCTCTCGACGCCCATGCTCGAGGGCAGCCCCGTGCTTGGCTTCGAGCGCTAAGGCGAAGCCACATTCAGGTCCAACCATTCAGCTATCCAGCCCTCCTTCCCAACCAACTAACCATGTCTCCGTCGTGAGGCGTGAGTCCCATCCATTGATGTGAATGTTTCGAGTGAGTGTCATATTAGAAAACTGTGTCAGGTAATTCAGCAGACGATTGAATCAAAAGAAGAAAGCCCACCAATTTAACCAAGCAAAGCGTCGCTCGCATGTCTTACTTTACTTTCCATGCTTTGCTCCGAGATCGCGCGACTCGTCAGCCGCTCCGTCAGTCTCATTGCGAGATCCACCAGTCAGACGCGAGGAACTCAATCGACTGGGCAGCCATGGGGTCGTCTGCTCAAGCCGCGCTCCGATCGGTGGTCGCACTACTGTCGCTATGGTTCTATCTCATCGCCACCAACGGGACGCATGCCCAGTCTTCCAACAGTACGACGACCACCACCACCGATATGACCACGCAGTACCTGCGCATGACATGGTCAGAGACCGACATCGTGCGCATCACGTTCGCCGAACCTTTCCTGAAGCATGGGATCAAGTCTTTTTTGCAGCACGCGTCGTCCGTGCGCGTGATCGACATCCGCGAGCCAACGTTCCCCATGGAGCTAGCGGAGGCCACGCGATCCATGTTCCAAGTACTCTTCTTGATCACAGGGGCTGCGAACTCTACGAATACAAACGCCACAGCCGCTACTACGAACGACACGCAACAAGGCTTCCAATCGGACGCGCTCGTCAAGTACCTTCAGCTGAACCTGACAGCGCCCTCCGACACTTCGTCTACGGGTGACGCTGGGTACAACGCTTCGGTATCGGCACTAAGCTGGACAGCGTCGTTCTTCCCCACTTTCAGTATCAAGTTCGAGTTCCTCTCGACAGCAGACGCACAGGCGCTCGGTCCATTCGCAGCGGCCGCTCAACTCAGTACTCCCGCATCAACCAACTCCAGCAACACGAGCTTTATGACCCTCGACGTCGTCTTCCGCAACATTCACTCGGCTGCGAACTTGACGCGGGGACTCATCTATCAGGCGCGCCAGGGGATCACGAGATTCTTGCGACTGCCTGGAATCACGGACGTTTACGCCGCGGGACCGGCTCAAGTGCCAACAAACGCCGCACTCCAGGTCGTCCAGCGGTACTATCTCGTGCTCGCACGCGATGGCTCGCAGAGTAGTAACAGCAATCTGACCACCACCATGGAGAACCGTGAGCGACTGGCCAACCTGCTGCTCTATGGAGATCCGACCCGCATGGTCGCTGACTTTGAAGCCAACGATGGCTACTTCGCGACCATGCGCGCGTCTATGTTCTTCGACTACATCCTGCCGATCAATGCCTCCTTGTCATCGTCCTCTTCATTATCAGGAGCCACAGATACGGCGCTCGAGGTCTCGATGATGGAGGCGCTCTTCTCTCACGCCTTCAGCTCGGTCACCGTGGACCAGTTTCCTTCTGGAAACCCACCAGCACCCAGCCCCGTAACGAATGCGACCAGTATCATCTCGGCAGTGTCGAATGACGTCCTGATGTCCAAGATGCGCAAGCGCCAGCGATTCCTGTACGATGCATCCTTCGCCAACAGCAGCAGCAGTACCATCACCAGTTCAGGCTCAGGATCAGACTCAAACCTCCAGTACCCGTCTGCGATCCAGTCGAACGCGAGCAGCTCCTGTACCATGGTGAACGGCTTTTGCACGTACATCTACTGGAAGAACTCGCTGGCGAGTACCTTTTGGCTCGAGAGCATAGAATCCGTGAATCAGGTGGCGTGGAACCTGTTCCCCACTGTACCATTCTTCGCGATCTCGGACCCAGCGCTGACCCCGACCTCGCTGCTGGCACCGATCGTGACACCTGGGAACACGTCGACGCCCATCTGGACCTTCGGCGCGCTCTCAGGGCCGTCGAACCGTCTGGACTTTGCACTCAACCTGCGCAACGCCGACGACAATGCCACAGCGCTGAAAGTTGAAGTCAGCACGGATGTGCGCTCTTCGGTCGAGGCTACGTCTACGATCACGAGCATTGCGCGCAACACGAGGAGCTCATTTGGGTCCTCATCAAACGCCTCCCAGCCGCCCATTTACGAAACCAAGAGCAACATCGTGGTGACGTACCAGAGCCGCTTCCGGAACGCAAATGAGATATTCCTCTTCCTCGAGATCAAGAACTCGAGCGCTACGGCCAAGGACACGTCGCAGCCGTGCGCGCACTGCCAGAACCTCTACGAGTGGTGCGCGAGCCAGCCAAAATGCGCTGCGCTGAGTTCCTGCGTGTTCCTCCAGGGTATCGACCGCGACCAGATCCCGTACCAAATGTTGTCCACGAGTCCACTGCAGGACGTCCGTGAGCTGTGGCCGTACTTCCAGAACTGCATGGAGCCGCTCATCACGGACTCGGCTGGTGACTTGAAGGCACTGCTGCTGCTCTCGAACGCCGTGCGTTGCCAGATGCAGCGTTTGTGTCCATTCCGAACGGCCTCGTACTACGGAGGAGCAAGTGGCGACAGTAGCAAGATCCTCATCTGGGAGAGCGTCGAGGGCCGACACCAGTTGAAGACGCCATCGACGAATGCTCACTTCTCACGAGACGTACCGACGAACGTGTCGATGCGCTTGGGAAGTCAGGTGCTCTGCTACTTGCCCATCTTGTCAACCACAACGGCCGACTTGCTTAAAGACTGGATCACACGCAACTGCAGGTTGGCAAAGTACCTGGGTCGTGTGAGCGTCGATGTCAACATGACAGAAGGCAACAATGCGTCAGCGGCCAACAGTTACGACAGCATTGACATCCGGTACAAGTACATTGTTGGGCCTCTGCCGACGCTGGAGATCGTGCAGCCAGTCAATAGTAGTGGCAATACAACCAGTATACCCGTTGAGATCGTGACGCTCGCGTTCCCAGGTATCCGCTTGCGCCTTGAGACCAAGGACTTCCAGTCGATCCTACCACCTGCGCCGGCCACTGCACCAGTGGATCCATGTGTCAAGTGCAGCAACTTGGCGCTTGACGTCTGCCTTCGCGACCTCAAGTGTGTGGCGTTCACGGACTGCATCATGCGATGGTGTCCAATAGACAATTCAACTGTACCGCTAGTTGGTGACGTGATCCTCGACGCGTTTCGCACTCAGGCGATCGACCAGCAGATCTCGCTGAGCAGCGCCATTGACGCCTGCCACTCAAGTACCAACGTGAATCAACTCGAGTGGCGAAAGCTCGTGAACGCTAGCGCGTGCTTCAGCAAGAACGCGTGCCCGATCTCGATGCAGATGCTAGTTCCGAGCTCGGAGAAGCTGGTCGGAAGATGGCGCATCAACCCAGCGCAGAAACTCCAGAAGTTGCTCTATCAGCAGCAAGCGGAGGAGACAGCAACAACCTCAGGGTCAGATTTGCAGATTCCACTGATGCTGGTTCGGAACTCGGAGGTCATCAAGACGGACAGCTGCACTGTAGTTGATCCACGCGAACTGGAGCTCAAGTTGCGGAAGCTGCTGGAGTACGACGATCTCTCAGTCGAGATTGAGTTTGACAAACTTCAGAGCGACTCAGGATTGCGCACGATCCAGTGGAGTATCACCTACAACCACTGGATTGGCAGTTTTCCTCGCTTTCTCCCTGCCACGAGCTCGCCACAGTGGACGCTGTTCACGTATCCAACGCCGCAGCAAGATTTCTTTCTGGAGGTACTCAACAAGACAGCGTTGTCGACCAGTAACGACACGCTCAGTAACATTACATCCTTACCGGTCTAGCTCTTGCTCACGAATTGGATAATATACAGTGTGTTGAATACATGTCACTGCTCAGCTAGTCATCTATGTCAGCACGAGGATGGTGGCAAGCGCGAGTACAGACGACAGGAATGAGAAAGAGCTAGGAGTAGCTGTCGCGGATGCAGAGGATGGAGCTGCAAGAGGAGACTGGGCTGGAGTCGGCGTCGCGTCTGCGAAGTACGCGAGCTTGACGCCTGATATGTACTTGCAGCCGGACACGGAGTTGGGCAGGTGAAAGCATAACTTCGAGAGCTGCGCTTCCATTTCTTCGAGCCCAGCTTCAACCGTGACCGTCACGTTGTCTGACGATGACGACGACGTATTCGATGCGATCAGGCTTGGCAGGCTCGTCTTGAGCATCTTGTCGATAGCATCGGCCATGATCATCACTGTACCATTCGGCTGCTTCATCCAATCGACCACTGTCTGTCCCTTCAGACACTTGCCATCCGCGAAGAGGTCCGTCAGTTGCATTTGCGCAATCAGCGGTATCTTACTCATGTCCGTCAGCATCAGGTTCACTGGCACAAAGCACGAGTCGATCGGCGTCACGTTCTTGAACAACTGGAACACGTCGTCTGAAGAGGTCGTGAAGTTGTCGCCCGCCATCGCAGCACACGCCTGGTTGTTTGGAATCTGCGCTATCTTGAGCAGGTCTCCCATGACCGCACCGCTGCTCAGCGCATCAACCCACACCTGACCACAAGTTGCACTCTTCGACTCGCCTGTGCTGCTGTCTTTGTATGTTTTCACAGCGCAGATCATGTCTCCAACGCGTCTCGTCATGGACTTCATCGTCTCCTCTGGTTTGTCTCCAAGCGCTTTCTTCATTTCCGTCTGCATGTCGTCACAGCAGCTCCCGCCCGAGTCCATCAGCGCAGGCAGCGTCTTCGTGTAGATCGTGTCGAGGCACGGCATGATGGTCGCGTTCAGCAGCGGGCAGATGGACGTATCAAAGCTGTCGCCGCTCATCAGCGCGCCCAGATCCTGAGTCCCAGTAGCATTTGCTCCATTTGATGACGACGACATGACCAGTCCCAGACACTTGGTCAACGCCGGATCACTGAGCGCCGACATGCCTACCGCAAGGATGTCAGCCGAGCCGATGCATTTGGAGAGCCACGGAAATGCCGCATCGACAGGCGTCATCATTTCCTCAATCGACAGGTCTTGCTCGCCACCACCGAGTTTCAGCAGCGAGAGTGCAGCGTACAGCGGTGCGGTCTTGTCCACGAGCGTCGTGCAGGTCTTTGTGGTCGCGGCCTCAACACCACGCACTACATCGTGGTCCGTGCCAAGTGTAGCCGCAACAGCAGCCATGAGCGCAAGCACGCGCAGGTAGGGCATCTTGTTCTTTCTCGGAAATCTGCGAATGCGCCGAGTTTGCCCAGCGCTGCCTTTCTTGCGTCGTTTCATGATCCGGTTCGAAACCGGTATTTCACGGTTTCCGCCCGCGCAGTTTTGGCGCCAAATCAATCGCCATTTTGACAGAACGAAACAGCTGAAAGCTCTCGTCGATCCGATCCAATTCGTGCGTGAGCGGCCAGTTACGATGATGATTAATGGCGGCGGAGGCGTCCCCAGCGGCGCCAGTGCTGCTAATAGCGGGGGAGGCAACAAACGCGGACGTAGTGGCAACCCGGCGAACCGCTCGGCCGCGGCGCTGAACCCGACGGGCGCACCCGTCGCGCTGCAAGTGGACACGACCGCCGAGGCCGTGAAGACGCGCTTTTTGCAGTTCCTGTGTGGCTACGGCCAGCAAGTCGATACTAGTGATGCGATGGAAGACGGCAATGGTGAACACGACGAATCGGCACGCCCCACGGTGAACTACAGCCACCAGGCCGAGGTGATGCGCAACACGGAGACGTCATCGCTCTTCGTGGACTTCACGCACGTGCTTGAGTTCGACCCGGACCTGGCGCATGCGATCCAGGCGCAGTACTACCGCTGGGAGCCGTACCTGCGCACGAGCGTCTTCGAGTTCATCCGCATGGAGGACGCTGCGTACACGATCAACGAGGATGCGAACAAGACGCAACGCGAGTTCTTCGTCTGTTTTTACAACTTCCAGCACGTCTCTCAGTACGCATCGCTTCATCTCCTAATCGCCATCGTGCTGTGACACGAGCTTCTCGCATTGTATGGCTAAGCGTTTAACTCTCTATGTGTGTGTATCTCTGTGCAGCATTCGCGACCTGCGCACTCGTAGCATCGGCGAGCTCGTGTCGTTCTCGGGCACAGTGACGCGCACGTCGGAAGTGCGTCCCGAGCTGCTCTTCGGTGCATTCACCTGTGGCGAATGTGGCGGCGACACGACGGGTGTCGAGCAGCAGTTCAAGTACACGGAGCCGGTCAAGTGCCAGAACCCGTTCTGCCCGAACACGTTCACGTGGGAGCTCAACACGGAGAAGAGCGTGTTTGTGGACTGGCAGCGCGTCAAGGTGCAGGAGAACAGCGACGAGATCCCGCCGGGCAGCATGCCGCGCTCCATCGACGTCATCCTACGTCACGAGAACGTCGAGCAGGCGAAGGCGGGTGACCGTGTCGTGTTCACGGGCACGATGATCGTCGTTCCGGACGTGTCCAAGTTCGTACGCGCAGGCGGCGAAACAGCCGTGGCCTCGCGCGGCAACCGCGGCCGTGGCGGTGAGAACAGTACCCATGGCATGGAGGGCGAAGGTGTGCGTGGCCTGAAAGCGCTTGGTGTGCGTGAGCTCACGTACAAGACGTGCTTCCTGGCGTGTTCAGTGCAGACCATGGAGCAGCGCTTTAACAGCATCTCTATCCGCAGTGAGTACGGCGACGACGAAGGCGGAGACGGCGCCGACGCCGCACACGAGTTCAGCGAGGAGGAGCTTAACGCGATCCAGCGCATGAAGCAAGACCCAGACCGGTACATCAAGATGGCCAAGTCGCTCTGTCCGAGCGTGTACGGCCACGACGAGATCCGCAAGGGCATTCTGCTTATGCTCTTCGGAGGCGTGCACAAGTCCACGCTCGAGGGTATCAAGCTGCGTGGCGACATCAACGTGTGCATCGTGGGTGACCCGTCGACGGCCAAGTCGCAGTTTCTCAAGTACATCTGCGGCTTCCTGCCGCGCGCGATTTACGCGTCGGGCAAAGTGAGTTCGGCCGCGGGTCTCACGGCCTCGGTCACGCGCGACGCCGACAGCGGAGACTTTTGCGTGGAGGCCGGCGCGCTCATGCTCGCGGACAACGGCATCTGTTGCATCGACGAGTTCGACAAGATGGACCCGATGGACCAGGTAGCGATCCACGAAGCCATGGAGCAGCAGACGATCTCGATCACGAAGGCGGGAATCCAGGCGACACTGAACGCGCGCACGTCGATCCTCGCGGCCGCGAACCCGTACAATGGGCGCTACGACAAAACCAAGACGCTCAAGTACAACGTGAACATCTCAGCGCCCATCATGTCGCGCTTCGATCTCTTCTTCGTGATCCTGGATGACTGTGACGAGACGACCGACGCGCGCATCGCTGAGCACATTGTAAACATTCACATGCCCGCGGCTTTGCAGGTGGCCACGCACACGGGCGCGTACTCGGAGGAGGACCTGAAACGGTACATCAAGTTCGCGCGCACGCTCAACCCGGTGATCACGCCTGAGGCGAAGCGCATGATGGTCGCGTGCTACCGCAGTCTGCGCGAGAACGACGTCGTGAGCAACGGGCAGACGAACATCGCGTACCGCATCACGGTGCGCCAACTTGAGTCCATGATCCGCCTCTCCGAGGCGCTCGCGCGGCTCGACCTGAATGAAGTCGTGCAGGTCTCGCACGTCCAAGAAGCCTACCGTTTGCTGAGTAAGTCGATCATCCACGTCGACATGCAGAACGTCGAGCTCGCGATCCCCGTGCTCTCGCAGGATGAAGGTGGCGGCGATGATGACGACAATGATGATAACGATGGTGGTGATGGCAATGGTCGAAAGACGAACGGTAGCCATTCGCAAGGCGGAAACGGAGACAGCAGTAGCAAAGGTCGCGCCAAGACGAGTGGTGACAAGTCTGTGACGGTCAAGAATGGCTCGAACAAGACAACTACGGCCACTGCCGCAGCGTTAGCAGCAGCAGCGGCCCACAGGGGCGACATCTCACTGTCCTTCGAGCGCTACGCGACGATCCAGAAGGCCGTGAGTCGCTACATCCGCGAGAAGGAGGAGATCGCGCTGTCGGCGAAGCTCGCACGTCGAACCGCGAGAGATAGTGGTGCTGGTGCGGCTGGCAATGTCAACGATGATGAGGACGATGACGATGACGACGATGACGACGATGCTGGCGTGATGCAGGGCGAGCTCGTGACGTGGTACCTGGCGTCGCAGGACATCACGTCCGAGGCGCAGCTCTCGCGTGAGAAGAAAATGATCTGCTCGGTGATCGACCGCCTTGTGCGCGACAAGATCCTCGCGGTCGTGGAGCTCGAGGATGACGAAGAACAGGGACAAGAACAGGAGGCTGAGCATGAACAGGAAAGTCAAGACCAGGACGAGAGCAAGGAGACCAGCGGTGATGATGAGGCCAAGAAGACGAGTGCCGACGGCGACATGGGCGAAGATGAAGAAGAGTACGACGACAAGTCCAAGGATCCGAATTATCACGGCCCGTCGACTATCGTCCGCGCGTTGAAGACGAAGAGGAAAGCGAAGCTCACGCCCGAGCAGCTCGAGACCGCCAAGCAGGAGCGCTATTTAACTGTCCACCCGAACTACGCGCTCGAGTAGCTTGATGACAAAAAGTCTAGAGGCTCCCGTCGTCGGAATAGGAGGGACATCAGTCGGCTACTTATCAAAGAGCTCTTCAAGATCGCAGGATGGAGTGGACCACACCACAGCAAAACGAGGAACTCCATTTTCCAGACTATTTTTTCTGGCATGCTGGTCATGCAGAACACGACATACTGGAAACTGGAGTTTTTGGTCCATTCTGTAATGGATCGAGACTCACCTCGTCCTCATCAACCGGCTCGATCGTGTGCCTCACCCGCACCCAGCTTCCGTTTGGTTCGAAATTTCACTTAGAGTTTGTATGGACGGCAAAAACAGATGTGGATCGCACCTCTCTCTCTCTGTTTGTGGCCACTCTGGCCAGCATACAAACATCAAGCTTAGTATAAATTTCCCCTACCCACCTGGCGTGCATGGACGAGCCAGCTCTGCTTTTTCCGTCTCTGCCTTTGCTTTTTGTTTTTTGTGGTGACGCCGAAACGCCGAAACATCATCGGGATGGTGCTGGCTGGAAGGAAGGGAAGGTGTTCAGCAAGTATATAGCGTCCGCACAAAGAAACAAAGGCCAAACGAGACAAGCAGCAAGCGAAACAAGTGACATGCCTTTGACGAGACCACGTTCGAGATGCTCCCGCCAGCTTGGACTGATAGACCAGACTTGGTTGATCTGTTTGCTTGCTTTTTGTTTGTTTGTTACATTGAAGCTCGCGAACTGCAAACACTGCGTCACCAGACGCAGCAGCATCAGCTTGTAAGGCACATGGCTGCGTCATTATTTTGTGGGGAGCGGGCGAGCAGTTGAGCTCGTATCCACACACGCGCACACACGCGCTTTTGCTTTGCTTGTTCCAGGGTGCGCAGAAAGGGACCATCCAACCTATCCCTAGCAAGAGTGCATCTGTATGCTCTAACGGAGGTTAATAGTATGCACGTCAGCGACGCTGCAAAACTCAATCAACCGATAGCGTGTTGAGCAAATCGCCACGAGAGCACCAAAGCTGAGACGAAGGAGTTGCGAGATTCACAAACACTCGATAATGGAGAGCCATTTAACGCTCAGCGCCATCGTGGTCTGCATAGACCGACATTGGCACTCTTGAAGCTCTCGGGTAACACACGCTCATGGCAAACGTTGAAAATGCAGCGAGCACGCAGGCTTGATAATGAGAATACATACTTTACGTGCTATCACATTGAAGGCAAATACCAGCAGCTTCTCTCTCGAATCTGTTGCGTCCATTTCTACAGCAAACGGCCAGGTATATTTAATTTACTGTATTCTAACTGGGAGCTGACTATATATTCTAAAGCGCGATACTGAAAATGAAAGGGTGCAACGAACATGATACGAAACATGCAGTTCTCTCCGTCAGCAGGAAACAAGCAACGAGGCTTCTCGTGTCAGAAAATCTACTAACCTTTAGAAAGCGAAGCCATGATGCAGCCAACAGCGACTCATGATTGTAAAATAGCATTTATGAACAGCTTACGTGATAATCGTACTTGAGCTTTAAGCTGCAGTATGTCGCAAGCCCGATCAAGCGCTTGATACAGCAACTTGGCTTGTTCCCAATAGGACGCACTTAGCTTGGGCTTCGGCAGCGAGGCTTCCAATGATACAGAGAAGGACAGAAACCACGGGCAGATGATAAGTGCTATAAACGTAAATCGAGCCATTTCCATTAC
>JAADWP010000312.1:0-28132 GCA_023336215.1 Globisporangium iwayamae
CACGCCACCAGCACAGATGATGCCTTCTGCTGCTTGAGCAACGCCAGCAGCACAGGACGCAGCCTCCCCACCGTCACCTGCTCCTGCGTACCCCACTTCCTCCAGTGCTCGCACTCACGCTCTTCTTGACGACTTTCTGCGACAGGTGGTTGTGCAGAGCGCGCAACATGTGTAGCACGCTCACGTGAACAGGCTTGAGCTCCAGGAGTAGCTGCAGCTCCGCGACATCGCGGTGCTTGACGCAGTACTCCAGCAGGGCAAAGTACACGGCGCCACGCACACGTGCAATGCAGCGGGCGCCACGCCTGCGTGTTGGTGCGCGATGGACTCGACGCAGGCGATAGTGCGACGCCGAACCACATCACCTCACTCCGCTTCTCGTCCGAGTGTTGAATGCGTCTTACCAAGTGTATCGTGTGAGGCATGCCTTCTGCTTGGAATCTTGCTGCGTTTCACGTGATAAGAATGTTTGTACTTCACGACATAAAGCTCTTGTTTTGCAATTGCGCAACATGAGCAGCTGAATCACATGGACACGCCTAGATTTCCATATGAGAGGTCAGCTTGCTGCTCAAGAGGCTCGTTCCCGGCAGCTCCGTCGCTGCCTGAGGCGTCGTGCTGAACAACGACAGTCTCGCGATGGTGCTTCCGCTTGATGTGGAACGCTGCGAGCTCCATCAGCGTGTGCTTCTCAGACACGAAGCAGGTGAAGCCATAGTCGCCGAGCGTCACATTCGAGCTTGAATGAACATGCGACGCTGGCAACCACGACGCGTCATCATCACCAGCAGAACCAGCAGAAACCAGACTCTGACGGCGCCAGATCATCCGGTTCACGTCAAGTTTGTAGACCACGTGGGCGTCGTCGCGCGGCGTGTACGCCTCGGTCTCGCCATTCGCCGCGTACGTGAAGCCGCCAAACACGATGACCGTGTTGTGCTGGTAGAAACACTCGAAGAGCATGCGCTCAGTGGGCGTCGTCAGGGCCGCCGACACGTGGGAGCTCAGCCGCGGCGTGGACCAGATCATCGTGACCGTGTCGAGGATGTGGAAGTCCATGAGACGCGCCTCTTTCTGGAGCTCGTGCTTCTTCTTGGGCTTCCGCTTCAGCGCTTTGTATCCACCGATGACAGCAACCCGGTCGTAGTCGAGAGCTACCAGCGTATGACCAAAGCGTGGTGATGGCGCCTTGCCAACTGTGTGTGGACACACCCACGACAGTTTCTTTGGCGCGGATTTCGTTCTTATTGCTGACTGTGATGAGTCGTCTTGGTCCAGTAGCAGCATCTCTCTTAAACCGAATGCACTGAGCATCTGCAGGTCGCCGTGCGCCATGACATCCGACTTGCCACCAAAGACGAAGACACTCTCGTCATTCACACAGCACGCGTGCCAATAGCGCTCAATGAGCTCTGCCGTGCTCGTGTCAATCTCTTGCCACCGCCATTTGACTAGGTCCAGCGTGAAGAGGTCCTTGAAGATCTGGCCATTGCGGCCGCGACCACCGCTTATCAGGAGGAAGTGTGGCTCGAGGAAGACTGCAGTGTGGTCGCTACGCTCACGAGGCACTTTGTTGATGGCTGTGCACTCGTAGAATCGCCAGACGCAGCTCGCAACGTTGTACGCGTAGACGCCGTTCGAGTACGTGTACCGTACGCGCTCGAGTTTCATGGGGTCCTTAACGACAGCGGCCGGCAGCAGTCGCGTCACATCCCGGAGCACACGGCCGCCAAAGACAACCAGTTGCTCCCGTTTAACCTCGTCGTTCTCGTCTTCCTGTGGCTGTTGCCAACAGCAGAGCGTGAGCGAGTTGCCTTCACGTCTGCACGGAATGGAGATCGCGCCCAGCTGGTCGAACGGCTTGGCCTCTAGGGGCGAACATGACTGTGGACAGCTCACATTCACGTCGCTACTCACGATCTCTTCCAGGAACTCTTCAAACTCGAGAGGCACTGACGTGTCACGCTTGTTCACGAGCTTCTTTGCGAGTGCCGCTTCAAGCTCTCGCTGCTGCTTCTCCGCCTGCTGTCGCGCTTTCGCCTCTGCTACTTGCTGCAGTTCATGAGCCAACTGCTGCTGTTGCTGGATATGCTGAGCTGCGTCTCTCTTCGCTTGCTCGTCCTGCTCTCTCTTGCGTTGTACACGCTCGTCGTGCCTGCTGAGCGCATGCTCGTGCTGCTTCTGTTGCAGCCACTTGAGCTTCCGGAACGAATCGCTTGGTGGAAGTGTGTCGCTATGCTCGTCTTCCAACTGCGCGTCTACATTCTCGACGTACATGCAGCGCTCCACCTGCGCAAGGATGGACGCGCGAATAGAGTTGCTGGTGCTGCTCGAGCTCTTCATCTTCATTCGTAGCTTTCATCAATTCAAGCAACGCCGCTTCGATCACATTTGATTTGACAGTGTCACTCCAACGGGGGACTCAGCCAGCAAGTGACACAATGACAAGCAACCATGCAACACGCGCCAGTTGACCGTTTGTGAACCCACGGTTTGCGCCTCGTCGCATGAAGAAAGGGAGCGAGTGCTTCAGCGTGGATGTTGGCCAGCATTGCTCGCCTCTGCCTAGAGTTCACCTCAGCTCACTACCGAATCTCCAACCGAACGGACGAGCTTACAAGCGAGCGAGCGCAGTATGCCGCGCAAGACGTCGCTGGGCAACCTCCTGGAGGCGCCAGCGGACTCTGAAGACGCTGCCACAGCATTACCACCGCCTCCAGCGAACATCACGAGGCGACGCTCCAATTCGATTGCTGGTGGCTCCGACCACCTAGCGCAAATCTCGCTGACAACCGAGCCGCCGGTACTCTTTCGCTCTGTTCGTGAGGCACTGGCGAGCGACTCGAGCCGCGCAAGTGACGAGCCAGGGGACCACACGATGCTCACGCGACGCACTAGCAGCATCAGCAGTGAAGAAAAGCAAGAGGAAGTACTGCACGAGCTGGATGAAGCGGGCTACTCGGTGGTGCGACGTCGCGGATCATCAGGCGGGAGCGCGTCGGACATGCGAACTGCAGCAGCAGTGACGACCCCTCCAACGCAGCGACGCCGCCAGCCAAAACGCAACCAGAGCAGCCACAGCCCCAACCCCAAAGGCGGGAACAACCAAATGCTGTCTCAGCCATCGCAGCAGCAACCGCGACGCGTAAACAAGAAAGAGGCGCGACATCACGGACAGCAGCAGCAAAAACAGCAGCCCTGGCGCCGGAGCTCCAGCAACAGCAGCATTTCTGGGGGTGGCGTCAATCGTGGCGCAGCGTCGACCACTCGAGAGCGCATGGAGCGCGACGCGGGGTTGGCCTCCGAGCCAAGGAACCCATGGCTGATCCCACCACCAGCACCGCCAGCAGCGTCACTTGTGCTCCCAGCGAACAACCCCCCACTGCGGCGGACAGAAGTGACGATGTCAACTGCAAATGCTGCAGCGGCACCAGCAGCTGGAGCCGTCGTGCAGGACGAGGACCCGCACGCAGCGTGGGCGAACGCCGCCAAGTGGACGGCCACGTCCGGTGCCCCCACAGCCACAGCGGCTGATGACGCTGCTGCTGCTGCTGCGCCGCTCGTCCTGGAGTCACTCTCTTCGACGTCCTCCTCACAGTCACCGCCTGCGCCACTGGCAGAGTCAATGAGCAGCTGGCTCGGCTGGGACATCGCTGCGATGGGCAACCCATCCCCGAATACTGACGAATTGTGAGTCTAGCCGCAACGAGTTACTAAGCAAATGGCTGCTTTTTGATAGTGAGCTTGCTTGATTTAGATAGCAGTGTTTTGGCTAAATCAGCGTCTACTCTACTTTAAGCACCTGATTTGTCACGTTTTAAGAGTGCTATTTCGGCGCTTTTGTTAGATTAAAGCGCACCTTGGACCGTTTAAGACTGAGAAATAGTTCACGATTACGACAATGTCGTCAAATCGTCTGATCATCTTTGTCATAATCTGAGACGTTTGCATTTTCCGACTTGCAAGAAAAAATGGTTCATCTTTCTGGGTACCTACAGGTTTCGTACCGTCATAAAAGTTCTTTATTAATGAAAACTTAAAACTTATATACATTGATAAACAAGCGAGAGTTACTTCTAAAATGACAGACATAATCGTTTTGTAAAATAGTACCTCTATAAATTTATATAATGATCAAATCCATTAGTGATAGCCTCAAACCTACTCCGAAAATTCAGAGGGAGGAGATCGCCGTGACCGGACGATTGTAACCTTTCTCTGACTCTTGGACATCATCTCGTGTCGCGGCACAAGCGCGCGCAGTTGAGAAAGCGCTTCTTTCACCACACACGTGTGGTCCCTACCTGCATCCACGGCACCCGCCGCAGTTGATACACACACACACACAGATACGATGACGTCCAGCAGCAGCTCGGCGCTGCTCCCCGAGGAGACACACGTGCGCGTGGGCGAGAACGCGCTCGTGGCGTCGCTCACGTTCGCGCTCTTCTGGGCGACCTTCGGGCTCGCATGGCTCGCGTCCAACAAGTATGTGCCCGAGTTCCGCGCGTTCCCAGCGCCGCAGAAGGCCGACTGGTGCTCACGGTGCGTTTGTCGTTGTGGTGGATCTGTTGTGCTTTATGTGCGCATGCATGCGTAGATATTAACTGGTTGTGTGTGTGTGCGCGTTTATTGTGTGCAGAGTGAACTCGACGATCCACGCCGTGGCCGTCGTGGTGGGCGTGGCCATTGCGCTCACGTCCATCACGTGGGACAGCGACTTTTTGCCCATGAGCTCCATCCGGTCCGCGAGCTTCATCTTCTCTGTAGGTACGTTCGTCCATCCGTCCAGTAATTCCATTTGCGCGGCTATGTGAAGAGCTCTCTTGGTTGTCTGGTGTCCTTTACTCACATGTCTATTGTTGTTATTGTGCAGCCATCGGATACTTCCTCTGCGACCTGATCATCATCATCGTCTGGCCCGTGCCCATGCAATATGTCTTCATCATCCACCACCTCGTGGCAGTGTACGTCCGCATTCATTCTCCATGCATACCGGGGCTGCCATCATCAATGTACCTGAAGACTGACTGACTATGCTCCTATATCTCGTCCACACATGTATGCAGCATCCCGTACTTCATCAACAACTTCATCTCGTGCTGCGCCGCGTCGCAGTACGGCCTGTTGCTCTTCCTGCTCGTGGAGCTGGCGACGCTGCCGCTGAACGCGCGCGGGTTCATCGAGTCGGTGGGGCGCGAGGACTCGAAGAACCACACGCGCTCCATTTACGTGACGTACGTGATCTGGGCGATCACGCGCACGGCGCTGCCGATCTACCTGGTCTACGTCTTCTGGGTCTATGCATACCCGCCGGACCGCAACCACGACGTGTGTCTGTACCCGAACCTGGTCGGCGCGCACGTCATCGCGCTCTTCTGCGTCGGCGTCTTCTTCTTCGTGCACACGCCCGAGATCATCGCGCGCTGGAAGGCGGACGAGGCTGCCGCATTGGCAGAAGCGGGCGATGTGGAGGATGCGGCTGGCGGCAGTGGTGACCAGCAGCTCAAGGCGGGCGCGCCGTCGCTCTCGATCTCCATGTCGCGCCGCAACAAGGATGCGATCGTGGACGACTCGTACGACGACGTGGAGCTCGGCGTGCTGCCACGGAGCGCGCGCGCCTCCTGAGACGAGGAGCTCTTGACACCTACAAGTCTGAACACCAGCTCATCAAGTTAAACCAAACAAGTAAATGTACTCTACTCCACTCGATTATTTACACTCTCACTTTAGCAGTGAAGCTACGTTCTGACCTAAACTTCCGATCAGTTAGTTGATCGGACGACAGGGGGCTGACCATTGGAAGCCAAGGTGGTAGGTAGTTCGGTGTGATGTTCTTGTACTCGCGAATTCGCGCCAAGAGCTCTTCGATTTCGCTGCGAATGTCGCCTGCGAGCTCCGACTTGAGCACTTCTCGGATATGTCGTCATCTGTTACGGCGTCTTCAGTGGCCTCGCCATCACTGTCGCTGGTCACCCACTTCTCGTCAGCGAGACACAGGGAGGAGCCCAAACGGAGCCCCTCGGCATCGAGTATGCCGTCTTCGTCACCACTGGAGGCTGATTCGCGAATCGAGGTGTAGGGTCGTTCAGGTTTCATCGCCATGACCAGTTAAGGCAGCGGCGAAACCTGTTCGGTGTGAGTGGGCCGCACCGAAGTTTGCGGGATGACGAGGCACTCTACCAGCACGTGACACCTGAGACTCGTGTCGTGCATCTCACTAAACTCCAAAACAGAGCCGATCGCATCGCAATCAGCTGCAACTCCCCTCTCGAGACTCGAGTCACAGTTAGTGACGAGCATGTGCACGCACAGGAAGAGGAAACCGGAGCTCCAAAGCGTGTTAGGCGCAAACTCCCGCAAGCTGTACCAGCGATTACAGCAGCTGCAGCACGCCGACTTGGTGCGCCAGGAAGAATCGTACTCGCGTGGCAATCTGCTCGAACGTCTTGACGATTAACTTGATCGACTCTGGTGGCTCGTCGGACATGACTAGAAGGTCCACGAACATGGACACAAGCAGCTTGTACGATTGGATCGATTCAACGAGTCGTGGAGAGAGTTCGAGCGCCGCTACGAGAGTGCGCGTCACGGCGAGCCTGACGTGTTCGTGACGACTTTGCCACGCGATGCGCTGCAGAAAATAGAGCAGTGCCAGCTTCGTCTCACTCGTTCCTACGCGATCACCTCAATGTATGCGGGCCTTGCGCTTGCTAAGCTGATTCGTAGCCCTGGCCAAGCCGTTGAGCGGCCTGACGCGCATGGTACTTCTGTGTTTGCTTGCTTTGAGAGTGCATTTTTTTTAATGAAAGGGCTGAACATTCGATCAGACGCTACCCCGGCTTGAGTGGCAGTCTCTGCCAGTTCATGTGGTCTTGGTTGGAATTTTTTTCGAGGCAGCCGCAAGCGACTGACTGTGCTTGACAAGAGCCGCGACCCGCCTCAGGATTTCTAGGCATGGAGGTACGTGTTCCGAGGTCATGACGTGTTGAGCCCGCCGTGCAGTCCCGCTGGCGCTTGAAGACACGGACACCCGAGAGGCTTCTTCCGTGTGTCCTCGTCGTCGAGATCAAGAACGAATGAGCGGAAGAACACGCGAAAAGCGATCGAGTGCCCTTCACTTACGTCTAGCGTATGTCACGGAATAGAGCCGCAGGGTCGACTGTATCAGTACATGTACGCTAAGAACATTCTGGCAGTACATGTCTGATAACTGTTTTTAAAAGTACTGTACTGCAGCTACCTCGATTAAAGAGCCCCGCCGAGCCCCCTGCCCATGGAATTATTGGAACCTGCGTGCTCGCAAGCAGAAAAAGCTACCAACAAGTGAAGTGCCGTCCGTCGCCATGAGGATCACGGCCGACGTGATTCTGCGCGCGCAGGTGTCGATCAACCCGCTGCGGGAGCGCGAGCTCAACCTGCGAGGTGCGTGCGTTACGTCTCTCTATCTTGATGCGCCTCAGCCGCGTCGCTTCTGACCCGCTCCTCCACGTAGGCCTGAAAGCTCCCGCCATCGAGAATCTTGGCGTCACCAAGGTAAGTAAGGACAGCAGCCTTGCATGCATCCGTCCCATTTGCAATGGGGCGCTAAGGTATAGTGTACGTGTGTGTGTGTACTTTTTGTGTTGTTATAGGACGGCTTCGACTGCATCGACCTGTCGGACAACGAGATCAAGAAGCTGGAGAACTTCCCGCGCCTGCGCCGCCTGCGCATGCTACTGCTGCACAACAACCACATCGCCAAGTTCCAGGACAACCTGGCTGAGTCCATCGCGAACCTCGAGTACCTCATCCTCACGGGCAACCGTATCGCACAGCTGAGCGAGCTCGACCACCTCGCCTGCTTCGCGAAACTTGACACGCTCGCGCTCGGCGGCAACCCGGTCACGAAGCGCAAATACTACCGCGAGTACGTGATCTACAAGCTCCCGCAGCTCAAGGTGCTCGACTTCAAGAAGATCAAGCCTCATGTGCGTTTATTATCACGCGTTGTGGAGATGCGTGTTGTGCTGTGGCTCATGAGCACATTCTTGCTGGTAATAGGATCGCGAGGCTGCGAAGGTGCTGTTCAATTCGCTCGCAGGACAGCGGATCGAGCAGGAGGCGCATCAGGAGGCCGGCTTCGAGTCCAGCGTTGTGAGTTCCACACAGGGCATGGAGAAGGTATTGTCTCGTGTTGCATGCGCTTTGCTGTCGGATAAAGATGGCTCACTCTCGTCTTGCACAGGTTTCTATCGCCCCACCCGCTGCACCACCACAGCCAGTGACCGTCGTGGTGCCTCCACCGCCACCTCCAGCTTCTGTTGCAGCTCCCGCCGTTAAAATCCAGTCGCCGAAGAAGGACGTGCGAAGTCCTGTGAAGAAGAAGCAACAGCAGCCGATCACTCCAGTGAAGCAGCAGGAGCCAGAAGAGAAGGTGGCGGTGGCACCCAGCACCCCACCACCAGCTACCAAGCATGACGATGTGGAGATGGAAGACACGGACAACAAACCAGCGGCAGCCGTGCCGTTCACCCCGTCCAAGCCGATCGAACAGATGACGGTGGCGGCGCTGCGGGAAGAGCTGAAGCATCGAGGGCTGTCCATCAAGGGGCTCAAGGCAGAGTTAGTGCAGCGACTCAAGGACGCGACGGGGGTATGAAGACCGGCTGAGTAGCAAGCAGGGAGGAAGCGGAGTTATCCAGGTAGATTTGGAGAACTTTGAGGAAATGAGCTGTACGCGGAGAGCTCACGTTTGGACCCTCCGAGTGGCTAAGATCGCGGCAAAGATGAGTAGGAGGAACCAGTCGCCAACAGCCTTTCTTTCGTTTGCAGTGATGCCCACAGCAACAAACAGCGACCTTTTCTTTCCCAGTCGTCTTTGTTGATTCGTGATCGTGTGTCCATTGACCTTATGCTTGTGTTGCTGCGTGGCTCTGAGAAACAGCAAGTCACGATGAAGAACAGCTGGCTGACAGGCACACGAAGATCGAAGACAAGCACCTGCACGCCATTCTCTTTCTCTCTCTACAGTCAGTCGTACAATCCTTTCATCAGTACGGCGCTGAGCTTCGGCTGAGACTCTCGGCGCGATCGCGACGCGACTGCGCAACCTTCGAAAAATGTCCATTCTCGTATTTGTACATGAGCGGTACACCTGCCATGTAAACCACAGCAAAGGCAGTCAGTGCCAAGTTACAATCGCTACGACACAACCAACGACAGGGCTCGTACCGGTAGGTGCCAACAGAAGACACCGCTCGGGCGCGCTCTTCTCGAGCTTCATCTGCTCGTTAAACTCGTTCTCGTCCATGTTGTCGAGGTGCTTCACGAGCGTGCGGATCACGAAGCCATGGGACGACACGAGCACGTTGCGGCCGGCCTTGAGGTGCGGCAGGATGAAATCGTTGAAAAAGGGCACGGCGCGCGCGTGCACGTCGGCGCACGACTCGCCGTTCTCGCCCGGGAACTTGGTGTTGTAGTCGTTGCGGATCTTGCGGATCTGCTCCTTGTCGAAGAGCACCGTGTGCTTAGTGGATGGCACGCCCTGCAATAATGTAGTAGCAACCGCACAGTACGCCAGGTTAAATTCAGCATGGCTTCATGCGCACGAGCCATTTCATGATGTCAACACGTACCTGCAGGTCGCCAAAGTTGCGCTCGTTGAGGGCGGGCGAGATGTACACGGGGACGATCTAGTACCAAGCGCATAACGACACCCTATAGTCAGTCCTATAATAGCGGTAATGCAGTAAGAAACTGAGATAGAGAGCTACGTACAAACTCGTAGGGGTCCTTGTCGTTCACGCCCTCGAAGGCGGGAAACTCGAGTGGCGACCTGTGCTCCACCACGGGCGTCTTCTTGCTCGAGTGCACGCTGAGCGCGAGCGAGACGGTCGAGCGCGCGCGGTCCATCTGGGAGCAGAAGACCACGTCCACAGGCGTGAACTCGAGCCGCTTGCCGGCCTCGAACGCCTCCTGGATGCCCACGTCGCTCAGCGGGATATCGATCGACCCAGCGTACCGCCAGAGCTCCTCTGGCTGCTGCGGCTTGCGGTTCCACACGCTCTGTCCGTGGCGCAGCAGGATGAGCATCCCGAAGCTCGTGCGCGCGTGCTCATCACCAGTGCCATTAACACCATTCGCAGTCGCTGGGGAAACTGGAGATGTGAGTGGCGCGAGGTGCGTGGACCACTTGGGGTCGCACTCGCTACGCTTCTCCCAGTGGGTCACGTGTGCGTGCGGCAGCGTGTACCTGCGCTCAGCCGGGTCGACGCCGACTGAGTTGCAGCACTCACCGTCCGCGCAGTTGCACGTCTTGCCCACTGTCGCCACGCGCTCGTCACTCTGCTGCTGCTCCTGCTGCTGCTCCTGCTGCTGCTGGTGGTGGTGCGGAGTGCGCTTCTTGCGCTCGGCCGCGACGAGTCGCTCGAGGGCGACACCGAGCGCCATCGCGAGCAGCAGCGAGGACGCCAGCACAGCACCCGAGACCTTCATGTTCTGCTCTCAGTCGCCCAGTCGGTCGGGTCGGTCCGTGTTGCCGTCGTCCAGCGGTCGGACGCACGCACGCTTCTTGCTTTTCGCGCGTCTTTCTTTCGAGGAAGCCGCCGTGAAAATAGTCGGCGCTTCTTTTGCAACGCACCGTCTATTGTAAAACCCGATACAAAAATGGCGAAAATGGTTGATGAAAACACATAGTTGTAAGTTCAATGACATCCTCAGAAATGCCCGGACGAGGGTAGGAATGATCGGCATGGCTCTGAACGGGCTTAATTGCTTTATTAGACTTGTGTACGTTAGTTAGCTCGCTTGACAACCTAATGGCGTGACGCTCCCTCCCCCTGGACTATTCAAACGGGAACGCGGTCTTGAGGTCCTTGAAGTGGAAATTGGTGGGACTCTTGAAGCCGTGCGCATTCGCCTCAATGACCTTGACAACATTCGTGGAGCCCGAGACGGCATCCGTCATGCCGTGGATGAGCACGATGATGTCGCCGTTCTCGATCCAGCCCTGCTCTTTGCCGTACGAGATCGCCTTGATCACCAGACTCTCGGTGCCGATCATCGACTCGACGCGCAGCGCTGACACCCCACTGCAGCATTACAACAGCACACGCGAGTCGAAATGAGGAACCACGATTCGTGAGTCTACCACGACAGAGTACAAGAACAAAACTTACCGAGAAACACCAGTGAGCTGCCGGGCTGTGGACCCGGACGCAGTGACTGCGAGAATCCGAGCAGAGGGGCGGTACTTTGCCAGGAACTTGGTGCTGAAGCCCGTCTCCGTGAACGAAATGATCAGCTTGGCGCGTACGTCTATTGACGTCTCCACAGCGGACGAAGCGATGGACTCGCACATACTGAAGGGTCGAGGCACAACTGCGCGCATAGCGCGATAAAGCTCTGAATAATCCATCGCAGCCTCCGCTTCGAGACAGATCTTGGACATCGTCTGCACAGCTTCACGTGGGTACATGCCCTTTGCCGTCTCAGCGGAAAGCATCATGGCGTCCGTGCCATCTAGAACTGCATTGGCGACGTCTGTGCATTCCGCATTCGACGGGATCGGTTTATTCGTCATGGACTGCAGCATCTGTTGAAATTTTCCACAGTCGTAAGCAGAAGCATAGTAGAAGTCGTCATTCACACAAATCCGCCCCCTATGCTTCACATTGTCTCGTACCTGTGTTGACGTCACGACGGGTTTCCCAGCGATATTGGCTTTTCGAATGATCATCTTCTGCGCGAGGAACACCTGCTCCGGGGAAAGCTCCATGCCCAAGTCACCTCGACTCACGTGCACACCGTCAGCTTCTTTGATGATCTCGTCGATATTCCGTAACGCTTCTATGCTCTCGATCTTTGCATGAACGCGAATGTGTCTTCCTCGATCTCCTAAACATGCGCGGATCGCGCGGATGTTGTCGGCACAGCGCACAAACGATCCGGACACGATGTCGACAGCTTGCGGGATCGCAAAGTTCTTCAGGTCGTTCTCGTCCTTTTCGGTGATCCCAGGAACTTTAATCGCAGCACCCGGGAGGTTCATGTTTTTCTTCTCTTCGAGCAAATGGCCGTTGAGCACTTGGACTCGAATTGAATCTGTCAGGCACTCGAGTACCGTCATGACCAAGCTACCATCGTCGCACAATATCTTCGACCCGGGTGAGACTGAGGTCGGCAAGTAGATATACGAACAAGCGATTCGCGTGGTGTCGCCCTCAATCGAATAGTTGGTTGTGATCTCCAGCTCCTGTCCAGCCTGCATACGTTCATTCACAAAAGCAGCATTCAGCATCAGTCAGCGCAATATGCAGTTGACGTATCCAGCCGCGATAAGCACGCACCTTTAGTAGAATAGGCGTGCGTCCTTTGAGCAGCCCTGTTCGGATCTCTGGCCCTTTTGTGTCGAGCAGCACAGCGCAATGACAACCCGGACGCGCTTCCACCGCCTTGCGCAGGTTTGACAGGCTTCTCGCATGCATCTCGTGGTCGCCATGCGAGAAGTTGAGGCGCGCGACGTTCATCCCTGCGTCGAGCAGCTCGCCTGGCAGCCAACAAACACGGAACACAAACGCTCAGCACAGACCCAAGCATAGATTAACAGCGCCATCCAGATGCTTGCTCCTCACCTAACATCTCCACTGACCAGCACGATGGTCCGATCGCGCAGATGATCTTGGTCTTTCGGCTGCGCGCGGGTGGCGGCAGCAGAATCTGCTTCATGCCGATCGTTCCCACCTGAAAGTTCTGCAGAACAAAACAAAAAAACGCAATGCGCACATCACCACCAAGCAACACGAACTTGTCAGTTGTGGATCGCCACCGCACCAGCAAAGATGGTCCAACAAGACCAATACGCATATACGGACGCACACTCATGACGGGCTTGCGCGCGGCAGTGGATGACGGCGCTGGCGCGAGCATCATGTCGGCGAGCTCCTGCGACGCCGAGCGGTAGCGGCGCCACGAGCCCATGCGCACGGGCGGGAAGGCGGCGATGCGGTGGTGCATGTCGAACTCGTCCTTCGCGGTCGCGCCGCGCCGCGCCGAGAGCGACTGTGGCTGTTGTGTGTGCATGTCTCGTATGCTTGTGATATTGATGGTGATAAGGTAAGGTGGTCGTGACGCTGCTTGTCCGGTGCTGCGCGGCGGTCGTGGAAGAAATGAGTGAATGCCCTTTGGGCTTCCATTTGAGCAATCACTTCCTCCCGCAGTTCCGTAAAGAACCACGTCGATCCTTTGAAAGCTGGTACCCTTCGTTTTGCGAGGCATGAGTCTGCTTCAACACCACTGAAATTTTATATTTTGATGTACCGTCTGTTCTCTGTTTCGTCTCTATTGGGATGTGATGTTGTTGGAGAAAACAGCGGAGACCGCGCGAGTTCTTTCGATTGGCTCACTTGGTTTTGTATGTAAGAGTCTAAAAGACCTCGTGTGGATAGGTAGATTCGTAAATACCAGTATTTGCGAAACCGTGGAAGAGAGAGCTGTTGCAAAGCAAGCGACCTCATCGTCGCGCGCCGCTTCGAGACGACGGCCGGACGTCCGGTGATGCACCATCATACCAGCAGCAGCAAACGAACGAGCACTGCTACTACAGCGAAGCACAGTAACAACAGGCCATGACGAAGACGGCCGGTGCGCGGAGGTCCAGCACCAACAGCCCGAACAATAGCATCGCCAGCAAACTCAGCCCACGCTCCTGGACCAACCTTCAGCAGCAACAGCAGCAGCGCAGCCATGCGTCCTCTCCACGAGCCTCAGAGTACACCACTTCTACAGACGACAAGAACGACAGCAAAACACCCAAACCCGCGTCGCTGCTTAAGCAAATCGTGACGAAGAACCACCAGCAGGCGATCTTGGAGGAGAAGCAGAAGGGCTCGCCACGCCAGCATGACCAGCCGCAGGAGCTCACCCATGACGGGAACAATGCGTCGATTGTACTGGACGAGCAGCTCTCGATGGAGACGCCATGGACCCCGAAATCACTGGGGCGAGCGAAAACCGCCATCATCTACAAGGTACGCGAATCAATACATGAATGAAATGGGTGTGCGCATTAGAGTGCTAACCACCTGTGGTGATTTCGCTTTGTAGCAAACGCTGAACGACACGCTTCTGGTTCTTGAGCGCAACATCTTCTTCTTCACTGAGTGGGTTCCGTACTTCGTGTCACTTCAAGAGGACCACATCCTGATGTTCAAGAGTCGAGAGCGATGGGAACAGGGCCTCAAGCCCGACAAGGTACACACGAACGGTGTAAACTCCTGGCGCATCTTTATGGCCTGCTGATCCATTATATTGTCTTTATTTCAGATCATTGAGTTGCACCACCTGCTACTGCTGGGCGAAATGAAAGTCGACGCGATGGGCTCCGAATCGTTTTACGACGGCGGCGGAGCCAGCATCTCGCGCCTCTTTCGGCGGAAGCTCTTGGAGACGGACGAATTGGACGAGGTCGGTGCTCTTTTTACATGCCAATCTGTATTTTAGCGTGATTTAACCTCTGACTTTGCAATTGCTTGGCGAGTAGTGGCTGAATGAGGAGCTCCGACAGAATTTGGTGGTTGGATCGACGAGCAGATCCGCTGGTATCATCTCCAACAATCCAAATGCGAGCGCTCGGTGCGTCATTGAGTTTGCGTCGTACAACCAGAGCACGTTCGAGCTGTGGACGAAATCCATTCGACGTGCATTGCAGCTTAAGCGTGAGCAACACTTCCAGGACGCCAACAGCTTTAGCAACAGCAACAGATTCGTGGACGATGATGGCGATTCGATGCAATCCAACAATGCGTCACCATCTCGACAAGCGATGACGAAAGCCTGGGTCTCACCTGGTCAGGATTCGCGCTTGACACTTCACCAGAGCGAGATCTGGTGCAACCGCGTGCTCTCGGGCGAGAAGGAGAAAGCTGAGTCGGAGATCCGACGAATCATCGCGATGGAGAAGCTTGTGGCTCAGGTGACAAATCCGCGAATGGCGCTGCTCGTGTACGAGAAAGTGAGTCGAGTGCATGAGCTCTTTGTCGCCAACAGCAGACGTGAGATTGAGAAGCTGGATGATCGAGAGATGCGGATCTCGGCAGAGATCTTGAACTTTTTTGCCGACCACCTGAAGCGAAAGTACTCAGTCTTCCTCATTTTGGCGCTTGCGTACGGCGTCGGCGAAGAACAGATTCGCGACGCGCACGAGACCATGTGCTTGGAAAACGCTGCTTCTCACGCAGGTGTCGGTGGTGGCAGCGGCGAATTGGAGCGACCTGTGGCGTTGTACGGCTTTGAAGACTCGGAGAGCCTTGAGCTGTACGATAAATACCGAGACGCAGCAATCAATTACCACAAGATGAATTACGGCGACAGCTCTGCAGCAGAAGAGGAAGATGCCATCATGCACCTCCCTGTGATGCTGCAGGTGGCGGTGGTGCGTCGAGATCATGAAGAGACGACGGCGATGCTGGCGATCATGGAGACGATCAAGACCCGACTCACGGAGCATTGCGTCGAGCAGGAGAATGATTCCTGAAATGGGGGCTGGAAAGATGTTGATCGCTTGCCTATATCTGAAGTATGTTGAAATACACGAGCTGCACGACTACACATAATGAGCCAAAGTATAATAAACGGAAAAATCAAGTGAAGTATTGAAACCATGCAATCTTCATTACCTACGTGGATGCTGAGTAGTTGCTCTCAAGCTCAAGTGACTCAATGTGACCATGCATCTGTTGTACCAGTGATCGAAAGTACGAGTTGTTCAGATAAAGCTTCGATAGTTGCTCGATGGACGTGGCGGGTAGTTCTTCCGAGCTCCTTGTCTCAACCATTGGCTCAATCCCTGTTGGAGCAGCGAGGTTAGAACAAAATCAAATTGATCTGAACAGCTTGCGAGAACTCACAAACGTACCCCAAGCATCCATCATGGCCGTCGCAGCTTGGATTGCCTCACTCGCTTCCATGAAACAGAGACTACTTCACAGTGAGCATAATGGACCTCAACATGTGGAGTACACTAAAAGTAGCTGTTCAATCACACACGATACTCACATGAGAGCTTGCTCGCCTTGAAGGACAGCTTTGAGCATCCGTCCTTTCACTTTCACGCTCTTCACCGTACCAGCCTCGACACTTAGCCACACGCCTTCTCTGGTTCGTGAAGCCACGGAAGTAGCGGGGCGCACTGGTGCAAAGTGCTGCAATATGGAGGACTCCCTCATCGACGCCGTGGATGGAGCATCTCTCGGCACTGCAATCACCAACTCTCTGGCGCGGATGTGCATGCGAAGCGACTTCTTCAGCGTCTGCAGTGGCGCTCTTGCGCGTTCGCATGCCTTCTGACGCGTACGTACGAGCTGCACCGCGAACGTCGTCTCGTGCATGTTCATGGTGGCACGCTGTCGTGACTTTTCTTGCGTGAATTGCGAGCTGCGTGGCCAACCCCGCAACGCCACCACTGACAGACAAACACTCTGAACTTCAACTTCAACTGATAAAATACTCAGAAATACTCAGATGACATCAATTCTTTTTGCAATTCTTCTTGAAGAAAGAATTGACAAGTTCCACATTTTGTAAATCAAAAGCTCAATCAAAGCGGAAGAAGCAAACAAGCGAGCATGCGTCTCGCGGCGGCGCTCACACGCAAGAAATGGTCGCTACTGCTGCTACAGTAGCTCTATACTTCGTTCTCTCTAATGCTATGTGGCTGGTGTTTGCATGGTGACCTGCTTGTAGGGATGCGATCGTGGTCGGCGGTGGACACAACGGACTCGTAGCGGCCGCGTATCTTGCAAAGGTGCGCACTACACTTCCTTCACTTCCTTCATGGCAGTTAGCATTACAAAGCAGTGACGATGGCGTGCTGACTGTGTGCGGCCACGCACTATATGAATGTGCATAGGCTGGCAAGCAAGTGTGCGTGCTGGAAAAGAGGCACCTGGTCGGTGGCGCCGCGGTCACGGAAGAGATCATCCCGGGGTTCAAGTTCTCGCGCGCGTCGTACGTGTTCTCGCTCTTCAGACCGCAGATCATCAAAGATCTGGAGCTGCACAAGCATGGACTAGAAGGCGCGTGGCTTCATTACTCAGTATGTCTTTGTTAGCTTATTATGCACAAGCTTATGTTGTTTCGCTTGCTGTACTCTCGTGTGTAGTGTATCCGCGCGATCCTTCGTCATTTACGCCAACGTTGGACGGGAGAAGTCTCATCCTTGGCAGCGACATGATCGAAAACCAGAAGAGCATTGGTGCGAGCACCTTTGCTTATTTAGCTGATCCTTGTTAGGGGTTCGCACTAAAGGACCTGTTTTTTGTACTCTTCGATCTATGTCCTGAGCAGCTCAGTTCTCCCGGACAGACGCACTCGCGTACCCGAAGTACAACGACATGCTGGAGGTCCGTAGTACATAGCTTTACTTGCATCAGCGGGTATGAAGGTTGCGCACCCATCGGTTAATTGGTTGGTATGATTCGTAGACTATGGTCGATTTCTTCGTGCC
The DNA here is from genome assembly GCA_023336215.1 of Globisporangium iwayamae. NCBI lineage: Eukaryota > Oomycota > Peronosporomycetes > Pythiales > Pythiaceae > Globisporangium > Globisporangium iwayamae. The sequence continues at coordinate 17,486 of JAADWP010000312.1, forward strand.
GATGATCGACGAGGTGAGCTCTAGCTGATCTATCTATCTGCACGTCGCTTGTATTCACTCTCTAACGGTCGATGTTTTCAGCTTCCACCAGACGTACGAGTTGTCTTCAACACCAACTCTTCAGTAAGGTAATGTCTACTCTTTATCGCTCGCATGTCGGTTAGTATAGCGAATTCATTTCATGCTTGAACTGTTTGGATTGTAGCCGACGGGTGGATGCAGTCCAGTCCATGATGAAACTGGGTTATCGATCTGGTAAGCTCGGGAAAGAGCTCACGACATTCTTGGAATTCATGACTGCGCCGGCAACAAAGATTCTTGACAAGTGGTTCGAGTCTGACATTCTCAAAGCGACACTTGCGACGGATGCCATCATTGGGGCCAAGGTAACTCGGCGAAGCTTTGGTTCTGTGATAAATAGTTTCGATCGCTAAAAGTTTGACTTTAATGATGCAGGTATCACCATCGACTCCAGGATCCGCGTACATCTTGTTCCATCACGTTATGGGAGAAGTGAACGGAATCAAAGGCATGTGGGGTCACGTGAAGGGCGGGATGGGAGGCGTCTCCCAGGCTCTCGAGAAATCTGCGACCAAAGCTGGTGTTGAGATTTTCACCAATGCACCAGTGAAGTCCATTGACGTTCACGACAACAAGGTGCAAGGAGTGAGTCTGGAGAGCGGGGAAGTGATTCAGTCCGACTTTGTCCTCTCGAATGCCAGCCCACTTGTCACGATGCTGGATCTGCTGGATGAACAAGTGCTACCGGAACGAGTTGTGACGCATTTCAAAAAGAACTGGAACTGCGAATCGGCGTCAACAAAGGTATGTATGTTCTGTTATGCTGCCGCATAGTTGCTCGCTTAGCGCGTGTAACCCACTGACTGTCTTGTAGATCAACGTTGCACTGGACCGTTTGCCAAACTTTTCGTGCATCCCGAACACGGGCGATGGAAACACTCCAATGCGTCATCACCGAGGCACCACTCACTTCGAAGACTCGATGGAGCAGGTAAGGAAGAGGTCATTTGATCAGAGATGCCTAGATGACGTTCAATTCTGACGCGAAGACATCTCTTGCAGATCGAGGACGCGTTCCTCGATGTTCAGCACGGATACGCGTCGAAGCGTCCAGTCATCGAAATGAACGTACCAACGTCGCTCGACTCCACCATCGCTCCTCCAGGTGATCGACAGTTACTTGCTTTTGATAGGCATGGCTGATGAAACCTTGACTGACATTTCTTGTTTTTGTGTGCGCATAGGCAAGCACGTTGCCCTTCTCTTTGTCCAGTACACTCCGTACATGCCGAAGGTATGTCTACTCGTCGTGATATCGAGCACAAAATTTCCGCCAACGTTACTGATTATTCGTCGACGTGTGCAATGAAATGCAGGATGGAAGCTGGGATACCCCAGGTAAGAAGAAGAAGTTCGCTGATCAGGTGTTTTCAGTGGTCGACCAATTCGCGCCCGGTTTTAAGAACTCCATCATCGGATACGACATACTCACGGTTGGTGATCCTTGATCCGGGCTTGACGTTGTTTGACTATTGTGCTTCGTAACATTGTCTGACCTATCTATCACCTTTGTATGCATGTAGCCACCTGATCTTGAGCGGATCTTCTCGCTTCCGAAGGGAAATATCTTCCACGGAGCCATGGGCTTGGATCAGGTGAGCAAATCAATTGGACATACTATTGCTTAGCAAATTGCTTGAAGTCTCACGATGATTTCCTTGTGTTCGTTCAGCTCTTCTGGATGCGACCGATCCCTGGATACTCGGACTACCGCTCACCAATCAAGGGCTTGTACCTCGGATCCGCGGGATCCCACCCAGGCGGTGGTGTCATGGGAGCCTGTGGTCGCAACTCAGCCATGGTGTGCTTGAAGGACATGCAAGTTGGTCGTACGATCAAAGAACGTTTTGCCTGAAAAGAAGGTCGAGGACATGGCAACGAACACACCAGCTGAAGAAGACACTAGCACACACGCGTCGCGTTAAATTAGTTGGTATTATTGTTTATCATCTATGGTATCCATCAATTGTTTCTCTTGCTGTCTCGTTGGTCTCACTTGCTCCAGGTCCTGGCTGACGAAGAAGAAAGAGATTGCTCTCGTACTGCTATGGTGCCTAACAAGTCTCCACGAACTCTTGCGCCACCTCCATCCATCCATGGGCAGTTATGGCTCAAAACGCAATATGCAGTCTTACGTCTCGCCAGACAGATTCTGCAACTGGATGCTGCGACGGCCCGTGAACGCCGAGTCGAGCATCTCGTCTTCGTCGACCAGGAACGAGTTGGTTGTGTCACTCACGTAGCTGAACTTGCCGAATGAGTCGTTGTCGCGCTCCGGTTTCCTTCGTGTGCGCGAGTGCGGGCTCCGCCACGAGAAGATCATGCTGAAGAAGCTGCCGGTAGAATACGTCTTGGATGCCAGGTACTTGTCATAGTTTATGTCGGGGTTCTTGATCTTCTCTTCCTCAAGCGACAGCGGCGCAGGGATCCACGGAGACTGGATCTTCTTGCGGAGCACGAGGTCCCACTTGATGTCCTTAAAGAACGGGTGTGTGAGGATCTCGCTCGCCTGGCGCGCGCCGAGGCGCTTCGTTGGGTCCTTCTCCAGCAGCCCGACGATGAGGCTGCGTGCCTCAGGAGGTATGTTACATTTTGGGGGGAACTTGACGGGGTCCTTCTCGATAAGCTTGTAGAGCACCGACACATTCAAGTGGTGGAACGGACGCTTCGCGAGGAGCATCTCGTAGATCAGGATGCCGAGACACCACCAGTCGACCGCTTTCCCGTAGTCGCGCGATCGCTTTGGCTTCAGGAGTTCCGGCGCAGTGTACGCCGGCGAGCCCGCCATGGTGCGCGCACCGCTTAGCTGGCTCACGCTGGTCTTCGACAGCCCGAAGTCAATCAGCGCGACGTTGCCCTCGTCGTCGATCATGATATTGTCCGGTTTCAAGTCGCTAGAAGGAAAACAATGTGATAAGTACGGACTGCAGAACATGGCATGAGTATCCAAGCAATCACACTAAAGCGTACCGGTACACGATGTCGCAGGCATGCAGGTGGCAGAGCGCAAGCACGATCTGCGCCGCATAGAAACGCACGCGCGCGAGGTCGATCGAGATCTTGATGCGGTGCTCCTTGTTGTTCGAGAAGCGGTTCATGTGCGTGTACAGACTACCGCCCGGGTAATACTCCATGCCCAAGAACACGCGAGAGTTGCTCTGGAATGAAAAGCGCAGCGGTGCGATGAACGGGTGGTGCACGTCGCGCAGGATGCGCATCTCGGTCTTCGTGCGCAGCTTGTCGTAGTTGGACATGGAACTCTTCTCGAGGATCTTGACGGCGAAGACCTCGCCTGTGTTCTTGCGCTCCGCGAGCACAACCGTGCCGAACGTACCCTTGCCCAGCACACGGTTCACGTGGAAGTGTTGGATCGAGAGCGACAGCACGCGCTTCGAAGTCGTGGCCTGGAACACGCGATCCGATTTGACTGACTTCTTGTCCGAGTCCGACATCTGAAACGCCATGAGGTCCACCTCGATCTGCATTTGCATGCTGAGCACGCGGCCGCCGGGGCTCAACTGCAGCTCGTCGCGCGTGTTGAACGCGAACTCGCGTTGCAGCGACTTGTTCCAGATCTTGCCCGTCGCCAACACCTGGAGCACGTTCGGCTGCTTCGTGTTGAGGTACCGCGAGACCGAGAACCGGCGGAACTGCACAAACTTGGAAAGTCCAAGCGCTACGTCCACGAGCCCTTCGCGGCCGTAGAACGCCGACGACGGGATGAACTCGCACGGGTAGCGCAAGGTCAAGATCATGTCAGTCGAGCAGAGTGGGAAGAGCGCGATCAGGTTGGCTGCGGACTCGTTCAGCCCCCTCGGCTGCATGAATTGCGCGGTCCAGAGCGAGTAGAACTGCTTGACCGTGTTCAGGTTGCGCGTCTTCCAGTCGAGCGACGAACGTACGGTCTGCGCCAGGATCGCGTTTGTGGTCAGCGTGTTGCGGCCATACGCTTGCTGCTGTTGCTGAAGCAGGTCCGAGTCGCGGCCGCCCCCCGAGGTCGTGTTCGTGGCGCTCGCGCTCATCGAGGGCTTCTGGCCGCTGGTGTTCACAACGGCCTGCTGGATCATGCGCACCCAGATCTCCGACTCGATGGGCGTGCGCGTGTAGAGCGAGAAGACCTTGTTGATCGTCGTGGTGACGAGCACGCCATTCGCGCGCGAGTCATCCTTGCGCGCGCCCGTGACCGTCACGCGGCCGCGGAACTTCTCCGTGTCGATCATGGCCACTTCCTTCGACACGTAGTACGAGAAGGTCGTACCCGAGAGGATCGCGTAGCGGTACCGCCACGAGCGCACGACGTGGCCCTGCTTCCACAGGTATCCCTCCCAGTCGGTCTCAAACATGTCTTCGAACGTGTTGCTCACGTCCGCGCACACGCTCAGCCGCATGCGGTTCGCGGCAGTACCTGGGATGGCCGCGGCGGCGCCGTTGATCGAGGACGAAGCCGACTGCTGGTGAGAGCCCCCGCTGGTGTTGCCCGTGCTGCCGCCGCTGCCGTCCGCGACCGAGGACGAGACGACGGACGCGTCCGTGTCGCCGCAGGATTCGCGGCCGCCGTAGAAGGTCTGGCTCGGCCGCATCGTGTACGAGGACGCACGCGGCTCAAAGTACTTGGGCACGGGCGGTGGCACTGTCGAGGTCGAGGTGGCGCTGCTCGTGCGCTCACGCTGGGTCATGGCTTCGGCGTCTTCGAGGGAGAAGAGCGTAAAGCGTGGCCGGTCACGGTCCTGCATGTAGGGTAGTGCGGATAGATAGATGGATGGATGGATGGGTTGATGGGTTGGCTGTTGCTGGACGGACGGACTGGTGCACCCTCGGCGCTTGGAAGAGACTGATGGCGAGAGAGAGAGCGAGAGAGAGACGCGCGCGCGCACAGCCGTACGGACGCGAAGATGGAGACGCGCTCGCTGCTGCTGCGGAAGAGAGGAGGAGTGCCGTAATAACACAATCGCTCGATCGCTTGCGCTTGACCCCCACAATCCAGGGACACACAAAAAGAAAAGAAACAAACATTATGTTTCGGCAGAAAAAGGGAGAGGCGGCTTTCATCCCGAAAAGGGGGATAAACTGGCATGATGAAGCGGCTATTTATGACCTTGTGGAAAGGAAAATCAGTCAAGGGAATGAATTTGCTGCTCAACTGGCGCATAATGCGGCATTGTGCTAGTCTACGATGGCATATGCTGCATCCTATGAAGACGTTATGGTTAAAATAATCGTTCCAGAAAAGTATGTGAGACAACGAAAATTACAAGTGGCGTTTCGCTTTTCCTTCTTTCCTTTTGAGCAGCAAAATAGGGGAACGAACCAGAAAGCGAGCGGCTCTCTCTTTTGCAACAATAAGCGAGCAATTGCGCGCCTTGCTTGTCTGCTTGTTTGCTTGTTTGCTTGCTTGCTTGCGCTCCTGCCTACCTGCTTGTTTGCTTGCTTGTTTGTTTGGCTCGCGCTGCTGTTTCCTCTCTATTCTTAGCGCCTGATCTGCTGGCGGTTGTGTCCCAAAGCCAGATGCTGAACAAGCTTTCTGTCTCTCCCTCTCAAAAGGCACAAAAAACAGGAAAAGCCGAAAGCGATGCGAAAAAATTGCGAGCGGGCACTTGAAAGAAACTACATTGCTTTTTTATTAGTTGTGAGCCAAGCAAGCAAGCGAGTGCGGCTCTTGACAGATAATCCTTGGCAATATGCACGTGGCTGTCAACAGCGCAGGCAAGTAAGCGCAGCGCTTGGATCTTGTTGCATTTCGTCTTGCGCTTGCTTGCTCAGGCAGGCAAGCAAATTTGCAAGTGCTCGCCTTCAAGAAAATCTACTAAAAGCCTGTTTAAAGTAGCGAGTTCAGATACGATCTCCTGATGGGTAATATGGTTCATTAGCAGCTTGTTGATTTGTCGCATGTACCCTTCACTGAAAAGATAAACAGGTATTGTTGTTTTCAAAGGACATGAGATCAGACGAAAGTGCGGGAGTTGCACTCGTTTCAGTAAGCAGATGCGCCACTTTCGATGCGTCAACCGCACACAAGAAGGCGCGTCCGTCCGCTCATGGTGATCCAAGGTCACATAGTATCCCACGCGCATGATAATGCGCCGCCAGCAGCATCTCGTGGGGCAGCAACGCTCTAACAACTTCTTCTTCCTGCTTCACAGCTTCAATGGGTGGTGCCTTTTGAAGCCAGCAAGTTGGATTCTCCTCTTTCTGCTGCTACTGCTGTTGTTGTTGCTGCTGTTGGTAATGGCGGGATCCCTGTTTCCGCAAAGGCTTCTATGATGCCTCCTCCATTATTATATATGGGCTGCGATGTGGGTGGGGAATCTGGATCTCGCTCATTTGCTCGATTGTTGTTGCTCTTGCGTGAGATACGCCCATGAGACACTATCGAGAAGCTCCTCGCCGGATGGATGGCGATCTTCTCTCCGTGTGCTGTCGTTGTGCGATGTAGCCATCTTTTTTCTAGTTCTCCATGCTTGCCATGGAATGGCCACTACACCACCTTCTTCAGTTTTGCGCCCATTGTTCCTTCCTCTCCTCCTCTCTCCCTCCCTCACTCTTCTGACTCACAATTGCTTACCCGATGATGAGCTGGAGAGCTCGCGCGAGTGAGTGTTCGGTCACGACGGTACTTGCAGCGCGATGGATGGCCTTCGTTGATCTCTAATAATGTATCTCAACGGAAGCAGCGCGATGGATGGAGCCGCGAGGCGGCGTCACAGATCGCGTCCGGGAGGTGCTGGGGCCGAAGAAAGGGAAAGCTGGGAAATGGCCCAGAGGCAGCGGCACCCGTGGAGCCGAAGCGACTCAGTGCCGCCAAGTGCGAGACGTCGGCCGCGAATCAGTGAGTTGGTATCGCCAGCGAGACGAGTGCGAACGATGCGACTGGGAGGCATCATCGTTGAGAAGAGCGGAGAGAGGAGAGAGGTGGTTGCTTGGTTGCAGTAGCAGCGAGTGTTTGTAAAACTGAGAGATGGCGCGTTGTCGAGGACTCACGTGTCGTCGGGGACTCGTGTGTTATTGCTGCCTCTTGCAGAGACCGTGTGTGTTGTTCCTGCCTCTAGAGATTGCAAAGCAAAGCTCGCATAAGGCCGCCGCTGCCTGTACATAGCTCCTCGATCATTTGCAGTCGTTGAAATCGACCGCCCTTGAGGACTCAAGAGCGGTCAACTAGTCCAGTGTACCCGTATGCTCGTAGTCTTATTCTCCAAACCGCTTCTTTCTTTTCGTTTTCGTCTTTTCCAGTTGAACGCACGAGCTTCAATCCGCTGAATCCGCACTCTGTAGGGTTTTCTCTGTCGCTCTCTCCATTGAATCACCGGCACCTTGAGCGTAGCTGTTCGGCATGACGTCAGGAGCACTACTGGAGTACGTCTGTGAAGTCGAAGGCGTCAAAACCTGCAAAAGCTGCGCGATCTTGGCGTCCAAATCCCCCAGGCGCGACTCCATCTTCTTATCCATCTGGTGCAATGCCTTCTCAAACTTCCGGAAGGCCTTGTGCGACACCGCCTTGGGTTCCGCGGCTGCCTGAGTCGCGAGCCCAGCAGCTTCTTCTAAGCGCGCAGTATGCGATTCCACTTCGGGCGGTGGCAGCGATTCGCCGTTTTCTGGCAGCGGTCCGTCTACTTCGTGATAACTCGAGGCGACTGGAGATGAAGCCTCGTGTTGCTTCACCATCTTGTTCGTAAGCCGTTCTTGAGTCGTATCAGCAGCGGAGATGTCTTCAAGCATGTTTTCCAGCGTCGCTTTTCTCTGAAATCCCAGACTATCAGGCTCTGATTCGAGCTCCGTGATTGGCTCGAGCGATAGTGTCTCCAAACTTCTTGTCGCCTCGCACGGCTCTTTGTCTGGAAGCGTAGTGGTCTCAACGCCTGGAACAGTCGTCAACGGAATTTCAACACCTTGCGGGTCGCCTTTGGGACGAAAAGCGCGGAGAATCTGGGCCGAGCTTCGCAGCTTTTGCACATTGTTGTGCGTCTGCACGGTTCGCTTCATCTTCCAGTCGGCAAGCTTCGTCATCCGTTCCATGTGGTCTGAGCCATCGGCCTCCGACTGCCACATCTCCCCTACGCGCTTGATGATCAGTCGCTTCATCGCGGTCGCGAACTCGGGAAACTCGACGAGGATTTTGTCAAAGCCGTCGCGCGAGAGGATGCAGAGCTCCGCCATGCACTCGGCGCGCACGCTGCGCGTTCGTTCGACCTCCATGACGACGCCGATCTCGCCAAAGAAGTCGCCCTCGCCAAGCAAGATCTTCTTCTCAGCGGTAGGGTCTGCTGACTGCTTTGGTGGCATGACACGCACGATGCCCTTCACGATCATGAAGAGCTCCTTGCCGATGTCGCCCTCGCGGATGATGTAGTCTTCTGGCATGTAGATCATGGGGTGCAGCTGCATGCAGATCATGCCCAGGACATTGTCTGTTGCCAGCTGGAAGAACGGGATCTTCTGGAGGTAGTCCTTGAACAAGTAGATCGCGATTTGCTGACGCAATGCGATGGACATGCCGTTGTCCTTCAGGAGATTGAGCTCTTCGGAGAATGTTCGGCTCTAATACGAATTTCACATGAAAAAGTCAATGGATCAGCATCAAGAAGCAAGGTGACAATCAGACAAAGCCACCGAGGAACACAAGAACCCACTCACATTCAGCCAGAGGTAATCGTAGTACGCGTTCACTCGAACCTGAATCATACACAAAAGACGCATAAGTTTCAGTAGCCTCAAATGCCTATGGCTGCCATTACGAAAGGCGTACCCGAAGAGACTTTGGCAGGCAGAGCGCGTCCATTTCGTGCGAGATCTGGTCCATTTTCTTGCGGAACGTGTTCTCAGCGCGGTTCCAGCTATCACGACAAGGCACACAAGTGAGTTGTACTCCTCTATCAGCGCAATGAGATCTTGCCAGATAAAATAAAAGCAACGCACCTTTGGACGAGCTGGATGACGGTCCCGAAGAGCACGGCTGTGAGCACTGCTCCGAGGATCGACACGACGCTCGACCAGACGTAGATGGCGTCGCTGAGCTGCTTGCCCGTGCGGCGGTACCCGCCGCTCAGGAACTGCTCGGTCGACTCGATGTGCGCTGTGGAAATGCCCAATAACGACACAATCCCATGGTGTAACGCGATCCAGTAGACGTGCATGTCCTGGCCAATCGCGCACCGCGGGTCGAGATCAACGAGCACGTCTTCAGGCTGATCGCACGGCTGGATTACAGCGACCCAGATGCACCCAGCGACGTGGGACGCGAAAAGAACTGAGTTGAGCGCGATGACCAGGCTGCTGTAGCGCTTGTAGCCGCGTACGTACTTGAGAAAGCGTCCGATGCGCAACAGCCGTGGCAGCTTGACGTACTTGATCATCTTGATCGTCTTGCGCGTGGACACGTTGTCGCCCTGGAAGAGATACTCGAACGGGATCGTGGCCACGAGGTCGATCGGGAACCAAATGGACTTGACATACGCGCGGCGTATCTGCTTTGGGTTCATCACGACGTTGCCATACTCGATGATGCCCGTGCGGAAACGGAGCATAACGTCGAGCGCGCCCCACACATCCAGAATGCGCAGGATCACCGTCGTGCGATGCGCGCGCGGCACCCACTCGAAGCACATCATGAACGGCACCATCCACGAGTAGTACACGACAGCGATCGCGCTCAGCAGGTCCCACACTGTCTTGAGCTGCGACGTCGGGTGCAGCACCCAGCGGAAGCTCACGCGCTCGTTGATTTCGTTTAGCGACGTGCGCAGTACGTTGATCTGCCCACCGGACTTGAGTAGTAGGCTGCCTACGGACTGGAACGTCGAGTCGCGGTGCAACAAGCCGTTCCGTGGCTGCCGGTTTCGGCCGTTCTGGTGCTGTGTGGCGTCATTCTGGTCGCTGCTCGCTGGGTCTGAGGGCGAACGAGACGCGGATGGTGGGTGTCTTGCTGTCGCTGGTTTGCCTGGAATGGCGGCACTACTCGTATCGATCGACTGAGTGGTACCCTGTACACCAGAACTGTTCTCGACTGCGACTGTGGCTGCCGTACGCACCGCCGCGTTTGGGATCACGCGGCCCGCGGGCGCCATCTTGCAGCGGAACATTCGGCTCTCGTCTCACTCGTTCAATGTGTCAACCTCGAATGGACTCAAATTGGTGCGGTTAAGAAAGCGGTCTGGTAACGTGCGTTCGGTAGCCAAGAGAGAGGGCAAGAGACGCATGCATGGCCGGTGAGCGCGTCGTGTTGCTGCAGTGATCAAGTAACAACAGTCTGCCTAGAAATAGCATGTGGGTCTCAGTTTCGTGATGAAGCAGCGCGTTGCTTCAAAAAGAGAACTGCAAGTAGCCACAACAGTAACCCAACCTAACACGATCATAGGAATAGGCACATCATGTACATACAAAATTAAGGGACAATAAAAAAGATGCCCCTATTTCAGCCAAAAATAAAAAATCTGCCCCTTATGAAATAAAACATTGTAAGTTACTGCAAGAAATCGTATTTTACACGTATGGGGAAAGTTCTCAAGAAAAATCGAGAATTTTCAACACCAGTTACATGAGGTACTTCGCACTACACTTCTTTGCTTCTAGCAA
>JAADWP010000313.1:0-27940 GCA_023336215.1 Globisporangium iwayamae
CCCCCCCCCCCCCCCTTGTCCCACTAGTGTGCGTGCGTCAATCCACCCGCTCGCTCGCATCTACATCCGTCCGTCCGTCTCCCCTTCTCGTCCGCAAATCCGCAAATCCCAACTATGGACGCCACCCAAGTCGCCCCCATGCCAGTGCTCCACTCCGTCATGATGCTCAAGGTGTCTGAGGCCTCGCGCGCCACGAGCGTCACGCGCGCCGCGGCCGCGGCCGCTGCAGCTCAGGCCGCCGCCAGTGCCCACCGCCGCAACAGCCTCACACTGAACCACCACGCGCTGCACGTCTCAGCCGAGAGCTCGTCCGCAGTCCACCACGCGGCTGTCCCCGTGACCCCACACGCCGCGGACCAACTGGCGTCCAAGTCGTCCGCGTGCTCTGCGTCTTCTTCATCCCCCGCGGCTGCATTCTCCCCGCGTGAGCCGTCATCCAAGGTCGCAGCCACGTCCCCACCTGTGTTTGCGTCCAAAAGCCAGCAGAGCTTTTCGTCCTCTTCTATCAAGCCACCAGCGATTGAGGCCCCATCCACACCTGTGGCTTCTTCTTGTGCGACGGACTCGGCTCCGTCGTCCCCGGAGTCATCCCCGGTCGGCAAGCGCGGCCATGCGACGTCCACACCCAAGAACTCGTCCTCGTCCCCAAAGTCTATGAAGGCGAACACGGGCCGCTGGACCGACGCCGAGCACAAGCTCTTCCTCAAGGGACTCGAGACGTTCCCGTACCGCGCATGGAAGAAGATAGCGACGCTCATCAAGACCCGCACGGTTGTGCAGATTCGCACGCATGCGCAGAAGTACTACCAGAAGCTCGAGAAGGAGGAGGCTCGCTCCAAGGACCGCGAGCACCACCAACACGGAGGCTCGCCTTCATCTAACTCTCTCTCGGCGGCCTCGCTGGCCTCATTGTCGGCAGCCCACCTCTCGGACGACGACTACTCGGACTCGTCCGCGTCCACGCCGCGCGCCGCCAGCTCGCCCGCCAAGAAGAAGAGCATGCTGCGCAAGCGCAAGTTCACGATGGACGACGACTCTGCTTCGGTGGCCAGCTCCTCTACCCATGCGACCATGGACGTGGACGCCAGTAGCAGCAACAGCAGCATGACGCTGCCGAGTCTGCCAAAGAGAATGATGAAGGAGAAGAAGTTCCCGCGCGAGAAGCACATGTCCCCCAAGCAGAAGGCACCCGTGTCCGGCAACAAGTTCTTTGGCTCGAGCTTCAACAGCCCCGAGTTGGGACCTGAGTCTGCGCACCGTGCGGTCTTTGGCCGCAATGGTGCGACCACCATCCGATCCCAGATCCCGCCACACCCACTGGACTTTGACGACGCGTCGAGCGAGAGCATGATCCTCGACTTTGCGGACGACAAGTCCATGGTCGAGTACCCATTCCACCTGGACGGCGGCATGGACACGAGCATTTCGTCCATGGACAACGACGACCTGCTGCAGCTGACCGACGAGGAGAGCCTCGACTGGTTCTCCACGGCCGCGGACGATGATGACGATCTGCTCAAAGTCCAGCCGCTCGACCTCGTGGCTGCGGTCGACGATGTTGAATCCTCAAGTGCTATTATTCCCGACTGCGCTACTACCATGGACATCTCGGACTCGTCCCCGCTGACTCTGGGTCGCTACCACTTCTCGCCGCTGTACACGGACGAGTGCCTCCAGTTCTCGGATTCGACCGAGGACGACAACTCGGCTGGCTGCTCGTCCCCGTCGTCGTCCGCGATGTTGAGCTCCTGCGACACCGAGGACTTCATCCTGAGCGAAGACGACGACTTTGTGCTGGACCCGGAGAAGTTCCTCTCGAGCTACTTCAGTCCGTCCAATTAAAGCGCGTGGACGGACGGACATCCTCCAGTCTTTAAATGTATGGTACTTTGTCAAGTAGCTCACCAAGAATCAACCTCAAGCGCCGCATCCAAGCAAGCAATGGCCTGAAGCATGAAGCGAGCGACAACAGGCAGTCGGCATCCTTGTAGTGTTGTCTCCTGTCAGCCCAGCGCCGCCAACCAGCCAACCAATTCCCACTAACCACCAAGAGCTCCGTCCTGTGAAGCCATCTCATGTGAAGTCCCAAGTCCTCTGTGCTGTCCAACAAGCCACAAGTCCCCACCCAACTGTCATCCCCATCCATCCCATCATCCGAACGCACCACCAACGAACCGAGCAGCTCCAAGTTCAACGCAAGTTTGTCGACTTGGAGCCGTGTCCCTAGACCGCCCGCCAACCCTTTTGTCACCTTTTTTTGTGAGAATGGCGTGCTTTGTATTGGTACTGTTTTGCCTGCAAACACGCGCCACCCCTCCACCCAAACTCGAGAAAAAAAATAAAATTATTATTATTATTATTATTATCAAACGCAAACACGGAACCAACACCTCTGCTGCTAGACTTGGACGACTTGTCGGACGTAAAGCATGATCTATATTTCCATGGAAGAAGCACCCGTGACCATTCGTTTGGAGCTCGTGGGTCTCTCTCTTCAGCCAACTTCAAAGAAAAGTACAGACTTGTCCTGATCCACGACCGCGACCTTCACGGGCACGTGTGCGCCGCCCCCTGCCGATGGATGAGAGCCGCTCGTTGCGACCAAAGAGGCGAGCGAGACGGGCGGCGGCATCGCGTCGGCGAAGCGACAGACCACCACCCGGAAGACGAGACGCAGTCGCTTGACCTTGCGCTTCTTCGTGCTCGTGTCTTTCTTGCGCTTCACATACGAGGATGTTGATGGCCGCAGAATAACTGGTGCTGGCTCTGGCGGAGCGCTCTTGGGTTCTTCAAGTGGTGCCTCTTCAGTTGTGTTGCTATTTAAAGCAGAGGCGAACTCGTCTTGAACAGGCTTGTGGTCCTCGTTGGGGATGTAGAGCGTCTCGGTGGTGGACTTCCACACGTCAAAGGCGAACTGACACGCCTGGTCGGTGTCTGCACGGAAATGCTGCGGCTGGCTGTACGCTGATGACGCATCTTGCAATGGCATCACTGTCGCAACCTCAGTGTTCTTACTCAGCTCGCTATCAGCCGCATCTGCACTTGTGATCTCTTCTCGATGGCGCCGAGGGTGGAACTTGTTTTCCTTTAGGAACACGTACACGTCCAGACACGCAAGCGACACCTTTTGGTGGCACTGCAAGAGCGCCGCAAAGCGTGCGATGCTGAGTGGTTCTGGTTCATTATGGTCAACTTCATTAACGGTGTTGCTGTCTCTAGACGACTGCTCCATCTTGAAGATGACCAGCGCGCCGCGTTGGAGCAGGTAGTAGGCTTCCTCTGGGTAGAGCGCGAGCCCCGTGAACGCGCCCGTGCGCAAGCAAAGTGCCAGGCCGTCCTTGATCGAAGATGTCACTGGTTGTAGATCGTTTAGTTCCTCCCCATCGTCCTGGCCTTGTGTTCCACATTGTGCACGAACCGCAGCTTTGGCTTGAGCGGCGGCGGCGTGCGCTTGCTTGATGGCGTTCGCGCCCATGTTAAAGTGCAGACGGCCGCGCTGACGCGTGACGTACGTGAGCCCAGTCACGGGGTCATACTCGCCCATGGACACGTCCTTCCCAAGTCGAAGCGGTGGCGCAGTGGCTACAGCAACAGGGGCGTAGGCGGTCTCACGCTGCCATTCTGCTGCGTCACTTTCGCCCGTTCGATCCATTTCGTGAAGATGGTGTGAGGGGCTACTATTGTAGTGCGTCGGAAGAGCTCTTCTGGGATACTTTTGGTCTGATGATGACACGCCAAGCAGACGGACAGCAGACTTCAACTCCTGAAAGGTCGCGAAATTGGGGAGAGCTCCGAAATCGCGAAACGCTCGGATGTGGAAGCAGAAAGGCGGTCAAAGATACTTTTTTTTCACTGGATGACGGGACCAGAACAAGCAACTGCGAGTGCCCTGCTGCTGTCTAACGTCTGGTGGGTTTTCCCACCTGCAGCCGAGAAACGTGGAGGTGCGTTGAATGCGAAACCATTGGCCATCATCGCGCTTGCACAAACACATGCACGGACAAGGAGACCAAGCGGAAGCTGTTGGTATGTTATGTGGGAGGCTCTATGGCAATTCCTCTATGCAGCCTTGGGCTTGTTCAGCTTGAGCGGCGGCGAGACGGCCACGATACGCTCGCGCAGGTCCTTCGAGTTGATCGGGAGCCACTCGTCGTTGTTCACCGATTGGCCCTGTTAAAGAAGAAATAGAACACAATGGTCGCAACAGCTCATTCAGTTGGTTGCCTTACGCTAAACCAACGCGCTCGAGGTGGAAATAGGGGTGAGGCGTACCTTGTAGTGCACGCGGATGAAGTTGCCTTCGACGGCGGCGACTTTCGCCTCCGCATCATCCTTGAGGTAGATCGTCGATCCCTTCACCAAGAGGCTTTTCTTGGGTGTCGTGACGCTGTTCCGCCGCTTGGTCGGAGTCGCCGTTGGGGTCTCAGCCAGAGACCCACTGATCGGCGATGCACACATATTCGAGTCACTCTCGCTGTCAGCAACCGATTTGATGCGGCGCTTGCTCGGTTTTCGTGGGGATCCTGACCTCTTTGGTATCTGAGGTCGCCCTCTCTTTGTGGGTTTGCGAGCCACCTGGGATCGCGTCATTATTTCTTCAGGGCTGCACCGATGACAGAGAATCGCCTGAGGCAAATCGTCGCCCTAGAAGACATTAGAACGAAGAGATCGGAGGAAACATTAGCACCACTAATATAAATCTTCAGGCTCAGTCTCTAAACCAGATCTACCTAGTCAGCAAAAACAAACAAACCTTGAGATGCACCAAGTCGGGATGAACGCATCCGAGGTGAGCCCAAATCTTACATGCGGAGCACTCAAACCATTGGTCCTAAAGCAATTCGTTACAACACATTAGCCACACATGACAGTGCTCCAGTCATTCGAATGGAAGTTCATACCTCGACTGTGTACTTCTGGTCTTCGCTGCTGTAGTATTTGCTGCACGCGCAACTAAAGACCCATGCGTCTCCGCTGAGCGTGTCTCCGTTCGTGCTACCGTCGGATGCATCGAAGAGCTTTGTCAGGAACATGTCCATGTCGATGCGAACGCTGTCGGGACTGCACTTGCACACCTGTTTGAGAGAACAATAACGCACATGAATCAGTATCATGGTAGATCGGAGATTTGATCAACTTTGGACTGTGTGAATGACACTGCTGCTACCTTCGCCTTCAAACCAAAGGGTACCCATCGTAGCGACGCAAAGTTCACTGCTTCAGCGATATTGAAACCTGAACCACCATCACAGCAGTGTACCAGCAATTCGATAAGTACGCTTTTGCCATCAGCAAGAGACGACTTAGTAAAATGTTCCATTTTGCGCACCGAGATTGAATCCTTCGTGGTACGTCGCTGGGAATGTGATCACGAACTCCCCGGGTTGCTGGTACGCCTAGAGATTTCAAGTGCATCGAAGGACATTTTGATTAGCGAACGACAAGAGCGGCGTGGTACATCTACTTGACGGATAGCTTCGTATGGAATACCTTGTAAAACGGGACGCCGAACTCCTTCAGTCGACTCGGCGAGATCAGCGAAGTCTTGTGCCGCATAAACTGAAGAAGTTGTCGAATCATACGATAAATCATGTATCAAGCTCTCATATCGAGGGATATGTAGCTCATCACGAGAGTAAACAGTTGGGTGGTGGCGTTACGAACCTGATTGCATGCGTGGTGCTTCTCGGGAAACATGGACTGTGCTGCTCGTTCCAGTTGTGAGGCTGCATGCAAATATAAAATTCGTCAGAACAGAACAGCCCGATCATGAAGTACATGAACTACCCACTCTCACCTGACTGGGGCGGCACAGCGTACCAAAACTTTGGCTTCCCTGTGTGGAGGTAGTTGATACTATACAGGTCCATGTCCTCCTACATATGCCAGAGAGAAGCAGCGACCTCTGACGGTTAGTATTTTTCAAAATGAAGAACCACAGCCTAGCTAGTCTAGGATAGGAGTTACGCACCGTGTGGAATGCAAACATAGCTCTCCACATGCCAAAGTAAAGCATCGCGCGCGTGACGCCCGGCAGATCGATGCGTCTGAGGATCGTGTCTAGCTTGTTCAGGTTCCACGAGAGCGCAGGGTCGTCGCCAAACAATGAACTCTGTGTCACGCACAGCAGCATACGTCCCAACGAGAACATCATCAGATATTTAGTAACACCATTGTACGTCATCGAGTGGGGCACATGTACACATATTGTACTCACCACAATGTCGGCGCCATACACGGGCGCGTCCATCGTCGGTCGCAGACTCTTCCAGAACTGACGCTCTACTTCGTCGACGTCGCTCAGGTCCGTGGGCTCGTCTTTGTCGCGGCCGAGCGTGTCAGCGAGCGCCTTGAACTCCTGCACCTGCATGGTCTTGCGCTCGACGAGGTCGACGTTGAAGATGCCCTTCTTGCCGGCGACGTGCTGGCTCACAGGCTTCGTCACGGTGCAGACCTGCTCGAGGTCGTCCAGCGCGTACGAGCGGCTGAACCACCCTTCTGGCGGCACAATCTGCGCATTACAAAGAAGCACATAGACGGAGGCGTTGGTTTCGAGTTAGCGACGTGTCATAAAGCGCATTCGGTTGCACCTGAACCAGTGTGCTGCGATAATTATGTATCAAAGCGAAAAACACACACAAACATGTACACATTCAACGCACGATCAGACACGAACACATCGAGCTACTCACCTTGCATACACCGATGTGCGCGCACTGTGGCTCGACGACTGTGCGCATGTACTTGGCGAAGCTCTGGAATTCGTCCCGCGTCGGGCGGAACTCGGGGCACCACGCACCGTTCGGGTGCGACGGCGGTGGCGATGACGATGAAGGCGACGACGGCGCAGACGCGCCAGATCTTGCAGAGGTCATAGCGGAGAAGAGGCTGTAGATGACGATGTATGCGTGTTGGTTAAGAGAGCGCGCACAGGACGAGCGCGCTTCAGTTCTTCGTCGAGACTGCGGGCGCAACACCAAATGGAGCTGCTCGTTCTTTGGAAGTGGTCCTTCATTTCCCATTTCTCGGAAGGTCGGAATACGGTGCATAGAAGTGAATACGTACTTAAACGGAAGGTGTTAGGCTTTTAAACAAAAGAGGGGTGTACACTAGATAACCTCTTTAAGTTCGATTGTATTTATGCTCAATAAAGTACAATGTTTTATACTCGTTAAAGTACGATGCTTTCATTTTCAGCGCCGAAAAGCGCATTTTCGGGAAGACTGACAAGGAAGACAGGCAAGGCAGGCAGACAATGGCGTTCCGGCGCGAGGTGCCGAGCCTCGACAAGCTCGTGCTCAAGTACATCACCAAGTCGGTACGTCACGCGGGCGTGATCGTGAATGATGCGACCATCGAGCGCATGCACCGCATCGGCAAACCGGCCAAGACGCGCACGCACAAGGTCAAGCAGGAGATCATCCGCGCGCTACTGCAGGGCGGCCGCGTGAACGACGAGATCCTACCGGGCAGCTTCTTCCACGCGAGTATGACGCGCATCGAGATTATCGGCGCCAAAATCAGCACGACCTTCATCACCAAGGTACAGTCCGCGAATGCGTTCCGTTATGGCGTGAGATGTGGCTGTGGAGCGTGACCTTGCGAGTGGTAATCGCATGGATTGACTTGATTGTGGGTGTACTGTATGTAGCTCTCGACGATCTGTCCGAAGCTGCACACCGTGAGTCTTTCGGGTTGCTTCCGCCTCACAGACGACGCAATTGAGGTGCTCGCGCGTAACTGCTCAGGTATTTTCAATTATGCTGTGATTTTCTTGGTTTGGTTGCTTTCATTTACTGAATCCGATTGCGTTTCTGATGGCGACGTGTCTGCGATTTGCTTGTGTGTGCGTTTAAAATCCTCGTAGAGTTGAAGGATCTGAACATTGAGAACTGCCGCAAGCTCACGGATCTGTCGCTCGACCATCTACGCAAGCATGCGCCGAAGCTCCAGGTGAGTCAGTGTCTTGTGTTTTGCAGTATGCGTTCGTTTGTCCACTCTAAACTTGCAAGAAATCATTGACGCGATCTTCCCGTTACCTTCACAGAGCATCGACATCGGCGGCAACTTCAACATGACGATGCAGGGTGTGACGAAGTTCATTGAGAAGCATCCGAACCACGCCAAGTTCACGCGCGTGCACATCTCGGGCCACGCCGTCACGGACAGGTGAGCAGCGTGAGTGCTCACTGTTGAGGAGCATGTGCTAATCAATACCTTTTGTTATAACTGCGTTATGTTGTGTACCCAGCACTCTCAAGATTATCATGTCCAAGTGCCGCAAGATCCACAGCCTCAGCATCGGCTACTGTGCCGTCTCGGATGACGCGGTCATCTCGCTCCTGAAAAAGCGCGACGCGATGTCACGCCTCTGCCTGCACTGGAACGTCGGCATCACGTACGCTATTTGCTGCAAACTCACCGTGCTGAGTTAGATTTGCGTTCTCTGACTCTTGCACACATGATGCTATTTGTCTGTGTCTGTGTCTGTGTTTCTTGTTGCAGTGATCAGCTGCTCCAGTACATTGCGGCGAACGCGCGCAACATCCAGGAGCTCAATCTCTGCGGCGTCAAGAGTGTGTCTGCCGACGTACGGGATCGCTCGCGATGCTGTTCCAGTTGTCATGTGGTAGTCGAGCTCATTCTAAGCGTACGTTTCCTGTTTTCTCCCAATAGGCCATTGTATCGGCGATTCATGCAAAAATGGGGGCCATGACCGACTCCGAGCCGATTGCTGTCCAGCAACAGACTGCGCCTGGCTCGGCTGAGGGCGAGGAGCCGCAAGAACCCGAGCGCAAGCGTCTCAAGAAGATCGACTTTCGATACACCACGTACGTCAAACGAGAGCTATGCATTTGTGCATGTGGGGGTGGAACTGGGTTGAGTCTAACGTTTCTGTCTCATTTGTTTCGAACAGCGTGACGAAAGAAGCGGCTGCGTCGGTCAAGGAACGATACCCAGACCTCCACGTAACTTTCTAAACGTGATGGTGGGCGTTGCTGCCGCGTGTGTGTTGTGAGCTTCAACCCCTAGCGTGCGTTTGAATCAGTGCCTCGTCAACCTAACGCCTTCATAAACCCCGTGTTGTCAGCTCATTACTTTTCGTTCATTTAGTGCTTCTACATACACACATACAGGCCCTTGCCTTTCATTTACATACAATTACATGCATCCGCACATCCCACTCGTGGTGTTTTTTTACTCCATGCCGTCATCCTCACCGTCGTCGCCCGCGTAGTAGATGTCCAAGTGGCCGGTCTGGTCGTCACCGTCAAGACTCGTGCATAGGGTGATCGCCAACAGCAATTTCTCGCGCATCACCGCTTCGTTCGAGTACGCGGGCAGCTCAATGTTGAAGAAGCACGTGTCGGCCTTCGGGAGCAGCACGTCCTGGCTTTTCTCCGTCACGGGCGGTACCTTGATCAGCAGCCGTGTGTGAGTACGGTCAAACTCGGCATCGTCCGCGGGCAGAGTGTCCTGTCCCCAGGCAAAATTGATGAAGCGGCGCTTGTTCTCCTCGTTGAGCGACGACAGTACGCGCCAGAACATCTCCAGGTGCGGGAACTTGTCGGGGCTCATCCCTGACGAGTATCTCGTGTGGCGCTGCAGATGGCACAACATAAAAAAAGAAGAAATTGATTAGCATCACAACATTGTAAAAAAGACAAGAGAGCTGAAGATAAACGGCGTACCTTGAGAAGCTCCACGTTGATGTCCAGGCTCCCACAGATCCACTGCTGCAGCTCGGTCCAGACACACAGCTGAAGCAGCTGCACCGGCACGATCTTGCTGATCCCGCGAAGCATCGCGTCCACTTGAGGCTTGCACTCCTGCAGGCGCGTCGCCTTCACCAAGCGGATATACTCTTTACAGTTGTCCTTCGTCACAGGGATGTTGCGCCCGTTCGTCTTCAGCTCAACCACAGTCCCGTCGCTGAGCGTCGAAGTGAACGACTCGTACAGCACATCAGTCGATGAGAGCCCACCTTCCGCCGCCTCATTCTCCAGGTACTTAAGACTCTCGCACAGCGAAAAGTCAACACTCTCGAGGTCGGTAAACGAGAGGCTCTGCTTCACAAGCATCTTCCACACGATCGGTGCCAAGCGAATGTTCAGACGCACCCCTGTGCGCAAGCAGCAACCCATCAGCAGCCCCACAAACTCAAACATCTGTAGCTGCTCCTTCGACGTGCTGCTCGGCTTCGGGACGAAGCGCTCACGGTACTCGCCAATCTTCGTCGCATTGTTCTGCGTCGGAATGAACAGCGGGTTGCCTGGAGAGAGTAGCTCGTTCGAGATGTCGTTGAATAGCTGGCGGTACGGCCCACCCTCGCCGACCACATTCTCG
Source organism: Globisporangium iwayamae (assembly GCA_023336215.1). NCBI lineage: Eukaryota > Oomycota > Peronosporomycetes > Pythiales > Pythiaceae > Globisporangium > Globisporangium iwayamae. The sequence goes on from JAADWP010000313.1 coordinate 10,348, forward strand.
CCGGCGAAAATGACAATGAACGCCACGAAAGGGTCGCTAGCGCCCGTCGGACGCTTCGCTCGCAGGAACGGCGGCTTGATCCCGCTCAGCTGTTTCATCGTGCTCGCAAACAGCGATCTCTTGGGATCTGAAAGTGAGAGCGGCAAATCCAAAGTGCGGCGTCCAAAGATCTTTCGGCGGTCGAGCGTCACCATCGGCCGCTTGCTGCCACCCTCGGGCGCGTTGATGCCGCAGCCCAAACTCGTGTTGTCCTGGGTTTGTGCGAAGAAGCGGATCTTCACTCCCGGGAAAATCAGCTGTCGGATCGACACGATTCGGTTCCGCAAAGAGTTCGGGTCGCTCCACGGTCGGAGGTTCACCAGCGGCAGCGCCTCCAGCAGCAGTCGGTTGAGAGACTTCAGCACCGTGAATCGCAGTCGCAGATCCCTTGTTTCCAGCTGTGCCAGCAGGTGGTACTCTTGTGCATGGTTCCTTGCACGAATGTGGCTTGGACAGAGCTCTGATAGTGTGAGCACTCCGATGGACGAGCTCAACGTCTTGCTCATCGCGATCAGCTGACAGTCCATCTGGAACGTCCACTTTGTCTGAGCGTGCAGCGCAGCGTCGATCGATGGATAATGGTTCAAATCAAATTGGAGATCATAGCCAGATTTTCGCAGCCACCGGTAGATGACCATCGGCCTCGTCAGCACTGCGTCAAGACCACCGGCGATTGCCTCGCTGACAAACGTCTCCAAATCACTCTGGTCGCAACGAGACTGCATGCCCACCAACGCCGTGAAAGCCTCAACGGCGTTCTTGCTCTCTGTCGAAGACCCAATCTGACTGGTCTCCAAGCGAAGCACTGACGCGAAACCATCCACCAAGTCTTCTTTGCCATCACTGCCAACTTGCACGAGCACGTGACGAAGAAAAGCTGCAACCTGCGGAACGCCGGCCTCATCTTCTTCTTCAGCCACTTGCAGCGCATCAGAAAAGCGGACGGCCATCAACTCGTGATACACATTCAGCCCAGAAGCTGATTCAGCACCATCAGTTGACGACACCTGATCTTCACCCTCAGCCACTGTCGAAGCCGATTCAGACTCAGGAGACGGCGGGACTTGATCTGCGCCTCGCTCACTTGCACACGTCACACAGTTCAAGTCCGACCACTCATTCAAGAATGTGCACGACTGGCACGGCCAACCGTTGATGCTCTCAACCTCTGTAGCCGGTGGTTGCGCTGTTTCAGACTCGGTGGACAGCTGTCGATTCATGCTCGCGAGCTCAGGAGGGATTGGGGAGCCACAAGCAGCGCATTCGCTCTCCGTGATTGAATTTTCAAGTGTGCACACTGTGCACGACCACACCTGTTCGTCTTGATTTGCGTCCGAGCTAGCAGTTGGTCCACTTGCACCGGCACTCGTTTGCTTCATGCCAAGCGATGCAATTCTGGAGACCAGCTCAGAGTCCTCAAGTGTGCGCTCTCCCTCAAACTCGAACTTCTCCTTCGGCAGCCGTGTGAGTAAGTTCGTGATGATGTCTTCTCGTCCGACGTCAATGATTGCGTACCCCTTCGTCACTCCATCATTATCAACGGGGAGATGCAGTACTTTGGAAAAAATGCCGAACCGCGTGACCTCTGCAGCAGAATACACGCTTTGATCGTCCGCCTCGCCGCACTCCTCGAGAGAGAGGTGGAGGATGTAACGCGATAGCGAGCACCGAAGATCCTCGACTCGAGCTGTTTTCGGCAACTTTTGTACTAGAATCAGCCGCCTGCAGTAAAGATCACCGCTAGAGAGTGCCCGATGGGCAATCTCGATTTCTTGGATCGGTGCTCGACCGCAGTAAATCCGATTGAAGGCATCAGGGGTTGACGCCTCTCTCTTTCCCTGCACGAGTACGCGAGTGAAGGCTGCCATGCGCACATACTCTGTCCACCACGAGCCACTGACGATTGGAGAGGAGCCGCCTTTGAGGTACGAGACCTCTTCGATCAAAGAAATGAGCTCCGCCAGCTGCTGCGTGTACAACGAATAGAGACCTTTCTGGGTTGTTCGTTCGTTGTCGTACACGACAGACAGCTCTTTCACAAGGGAGCTCGAAAGCTTCGCAATCGGAACTGCGCTCAGGATGCCTTTGCCTAGCGCAAAGTTGATCAGTTTCGCAGCAAGCTGGAACACTGGGATCTTCGCACTTGTCGGTAAACAGGTCGCAGTCACCAAGTATTCCACGAATGAGCTCATCAATGTCGAGAGCAAGGTTTCGACCTCGTACGCCGTGAATGACGTCATGATCAACTTTTGGTAGAGCTCTTCACCGATCCACAGCGATAGCCCGAAGTCGGACGTCAGCGCATCCACGCGAAACTTGTACCGAGCGTAGACGCCTTGGGTTATCTTTACGTAGCACCGGTCTCCAGGAACAATCAGTGGAGGAAGATAGTTCATACCCTTCTTCTCGCCAAAATATCCGAAGATTCGATCCGTGCACTGCTCGTCCTTGAAAAACTCGAGACTGCTGCCGGCCGGGAGATCCATCAGCACAGGGTGCACAACGAATGACAGGATCAAGCACGTTGCACCGGGGACGTGAACTAGCGCGACTGGCTTCGGGGGACTCTCGCTCGCGACAGTGAATGAGCTCTTTTGCACGAACGACGTGAAGCTGTTCAGGCACTTCTTCAATTCGCGAAGCAGCGACTCCATCAACATGAATCGATACTTTCCAGGAGACGCAGGTGGCTCTGCATCTGGTTGCTGGGAGAGCTTTGCTTGCGAAGATGAGGGTTTCAGCGACGAGATTGAAACACCGACAGTCTTGACAGGCTTGGTCTGCTTCTTGGATATCAGCGGAAGAACTTCATCAGTCGATCGTTGTGCTCCTGCTTTCTCTCCGGACGCTCGATCAAAGTGCTTGTTCAGTATCAACTGCAGCATCTCGATATGGAAATGCTTGACAGCACTGAGTCCACGCGAGCTGGACAAGTTCTCTCCAGTATCACACTGAATGAAGTCGCTGTAGCCACCATCGAGTCCGATCAGTTTGTCGGGGCACTCTAAATCCGCTGCCGCTGCGAGTCGAAGCAGCTCGCCCAGATTGTACCGATTTCCGAGCAGTGATTCTTGCCGACGATTTTTTCGATCGATTGACAGGCTCATGACGTGATCAGGGGCGACTTGCAGCAGCTCGAAGATGCTCTTTCTGGCAATCGTGCAGATCAGCTGCTTGTTCAGTTTCAGCAGCTTCGGTCCACACTCCTCGAAGTCTACAACAGACTGGTCAGAGAATGAGCGCATCGTCGCTGGACACGGCTTCAGATTGTCGAGATGGTACCACCAGTGCTCAACTTCAGACGACGTCGGGTTCATCACTTCCAGCAAAATCATCTCGGAAGGATTAACTAAACGCACGACACCAGAGTGCCCGACCGTCCAGAGCATCTCACGCGGCCATCCTCCACTGTCGAGCTTGTCTGTTGAAATCAAGTATCGTCCTCCAACTTCAACCTCATCGATCTGAAGAGCTGACCAATCCGTGTCTCGGTCTGGATACACACACCCGGATGGCACGTGACCATCGCACAGCGTGTACGCGATCTTCAAAGCGGCGGCTGAATTTCCCTCCCTCAATGGCTCGCGCAATTGGGCAAAGAAATAATCCATCTCGTAGCTCTTGAAAGAGCCGGAGACGTAACTCTCAATGGCAGGAATTACGTTCTTCTCCCAGTACTCGAGCAACTTGTTTCGTCCAGAGCGCTGTGGGATGTCCGATCGCGACGAGTACGCGTAGAGGTTGAAAAAATACTCCGAAGAATACTCAGCCCCGCTTGCGTGATCTGTGGACGTCGGTGGACGGAATACACAGTCCGCATTCTCTGCTGCAGAAAACGACCTCCGTTTGATCGGTCTTGTCGCCAACGAGTATTGGAGCTTTTCTGAGCGAATCCATTCCGTTCGCCACACAATGTCGCACAGTTTCTCGACTCCATTCAGTCCCACCTCCTTCAGGCAAAGCTGCGCCAGATGGAACAAAAGAGCTGGAATGTTCCCGTGTGTCTAAAAAAGAAAAGAAAAGCGTGTTCGGTCAGTCAGTCGCCATGCAGAGTCAAAACAAACGACAACAGCAAAAACACCAACGTACTGAGATGATTTGGTTGTCGAACAGCGATACCCAACATGGCGCCATGCAGGAAAAGGACCGCATGACAGCGCATCCCAGTTCCGAACGGTGCAAGCAGTCGAGCAATTTGTTGTCGGTCTTGTTTGTCATCAGCCATTCGTGAAGCTTCTTGACGAGTGCGCAAAACGAAGGCACCAAGCGCTCGAGACTCTTGATCACGTCAGCGGTCACTGGAATCTCAGAAGTGGGTTGGATGTCAGAAATTGCAGTCGCCACCACTTCATTTGTCGTTTTTTCGCTTCGAGCCGTTAAAGTGCAACTCACGTGCACGGTGTCGTTTCCCTCTGAGTAAGCCGAGACGATGCCAAACTTTGCCGAGTCAACCTTGGTGCTTGAAGTCTTGCGAGCGACGAACCCACCAGTCCGCAAAGGTTCGACAAAACCACCCAGAACGCTTACTGCGCCAATAGCTTCGTGGTATCTTTGGTGATCATCACGCCCTTGTAAGGACGGTAGTTCCAGCAACTCGCAAGCATTGCCGACAGCGTGTCCAAGCGATTGAAACGCGCTGTTCCTCCAGCGTCGAAAGTTGTCGCGCTCACCAAGGAGAATGCGCACGGTAGCAATCACCTCAGACGCCAACGCCAAAACGTCAACCATTCTTCGAGGATGAGTGCTGCCACGATCGCTTCCAAGTCGGTTGTTCATCGAGTTGATGAGTGATCGATCTGCTTTCTGGATCGTGCTCTTCTGTGCCGATGTGGAGCGACGGCCTGCACGTGCCACCCCAGGCTCAACAGTTGCCGCAAGCTGACTCTCCCAACAAAAGGCGCGATCAATTGCATCCAACTCGGTTGATCGCACAACTGTCACCAGGAAGCCGAGATCCGCGAGTCCATTCGCAATCGCAAGACACTTAGTAGAGCTGCCGACTTGGTAGACCGCATAGCCTTTCGCTGCGAGCTCGACCTTAAGCAGACTTCCCTTCCAATGCTTCGAGCCGACCAACGACGTTTCCGGAACAGTGCCTCCACCCTTGGATCGCGGCTGAAGAACGTCTCCCATCCCAGAAGACGAGTCGGAGAGACGGATGAACTCATGGTCTAGACTGTGCTTCTGGCCTGTGTAGCAGTCTGCGCACAAATCGTAGTTCGGGCACGAAAAGCACTTGAAGCGGAACCCTCGAAGCGGACTCATGTCACATCCGTCGCACCGCACACTACGATGCATCATAGACGAATTCGCAGTCGCCGATTCTGTGATCTGCGGTTTACCTTCCTCTGATTCTGGCTTCTCGAGTTGCATCTTCAGGTACGTGATGTCTGGTTCGCCGAGTTTTTCAATCGCGTCACCCATTTTTGACGAAGCCTCCTCGCTCTGAAAGACGAGCACACAGCACTGCTCGGGTTCTTTCAGATCAGAGTCTTCAGCGGTGTCTGTTGGCAGGAAGGAGGCAAGGCTTCCCACTTGTGCGATCAAGAGACGAGGAAGGTCTCGGCCAAGGGTAACCTTACCCTCAAGTCCTTGAAGCTCGACGCGCAAATCGAAAATCCGGTCACCACACACCTCAATGATTTTGCGGCAAAACCGTGCTGCAGCAATGCTCACGGATACTGGGATGCCAGACTGCACGAGTAGATTCAGCGACCTTTCGATCCACCACGCAGCTTCTGCTTTATGTTCGGCAACCACGTCAAGCGAGGTCATCACCAAGCGAAGGATGCGGCCGGTCATCTTGAGCGAAACGTTACTTGAGGCACCTTCGTTCAGCAGCAACCTTCCGGAACTCTGATAATGCTCGAAGAGAGTACGAGTAGCGGCGACCATGCCGAGTAGATGATTGGTGTCTTGTTTTGGTGCACTCATCGAGTTCATCTTGCAGAACCCGCGCCTTTGAATGAGTCGGTGCAAGATCCAAACAATCTGGGTCGTCTGGAACTGGATACTGTCCTCTGATGAAAACCTCGTCCTCGCATCATCCATCGAAAGCGCCAACTTCGCTGTACCATCGAGACCCTGGAGAATGTGCGTATCGTCTTCTGGATGCATAGAGCAAAACACATCCGCGACAGCCATGGAACGTAGCAGAAGTGATGCTGTGACGTCGTTCACCAGACGCGCGTTCAATGCATGACACTTGCGTAGCCTAGAAGCAAAAAATGAGGTATAGCGTTAAATAGCTGTCCCAGGCAAGCACACAGCACCGTTGAATTTGACACTACGTACACGTTGGCGAGGTCGGCAAGAAGAGCGGTATCACCAAGCAAACATCCGCTGAAGTAGTCCGATTCGCTTCCGGTGGCGCTCGACAGAGCAACCAATCCGCGACCGACGAACCAGCTTGACAAATCCACACTTTCGAGGTCAGCAAAAGCAGATTCTGCTAAACAGAATCCGGCAATCCGATCTTTGAGGCGTCTTGACTGGATCTGCGCACACTCTAAAATAGCTGATGCGGGCAACGAAGAGCGAAAGAATTCTCCGACCACTGACAGTCGACTGCGCTGATGCTCGGAAGACCTGCTGATCTCATTGGTTGATACATCTCCAATCTCCATCCTTGAGCGCTCAGATGTACCGGGTTGCTGCCTCTCCTTCCCATAGCGATTCAGCAACAGTTGCGCCTTCTTCACCACTTCTCTCGCGACATTGTGGTAAGAGCTTGTAGACTGACTGCGCATATCTTCTTTCGTCTCAATCTCTTGCCTTTGCAATTGCAAATGAAGCTTGTTGATGCAACCAGCTGTGTCCGCACTGTGGAACACAACATTTTGGAGTTCACACAGCTCACGAAGACGGTCATGGTTGTCCGCATACCTTTCTCGCATATCGTCGACACTGACGTCGTCCACGTGGAGGTAGTGCCACTCATTTTGAAGCTGCACTTGGCGTATCATCCATTGTTCGACTTTCTGAAGCTCTGTCGCGATTAGACGGACTTGGGCTGTCTCGTTGTCTGCGAGCTGAGTAGGATCGCAGCTTTCAAGATTCTTCACAAGCGCCGAAAAGAACAGTCGGTCGGTTTGAGCAATGAGCACGGCAGCAACGCAGCTGAGAGCCTCCGTCCAGTTTGAGTTCATGCTTGTGTTCGGAGACTGGTGCAGGCGAACATGCTGACCTAACAGCTTGAGCACATCACCGCGAGTGTTAGAGTTGACGATCTCGCGCAGCGACGACATCGGATCCACACTTTCACGAGGAACGTGTTGGTTCGCGCTCTGGAACAGCTCACGGCAGTTTTTCACCCACTTGCGGCACTGTAGTTCAACTTGTTGCACAGGAATGCTTTGCATGAGCTGCTCCGCGACGACGCTGCAAGCGCTGGCGACTTCACAGCTGATGTCCCCAAGCCAAGACCTCGTAGTATCTGAAAAAAGTCCCCGAACGGTGCACCGCAGTCCCCAGCGTGTCTTCTCACTGCGATCCGAGTTGTCGCGCGCTTGCGAGGTGGCACATAGCATGATGGTAACAGTGTCACCTACTATCGAAAGCCCTTGCGTCGGCCAGTTTCCGTGCGAAAAGGAGCCAAAGAAGCAGCCGCCATTGTCGCCGATTCCGCCTTCGGCAAATGCCATGCGGTCACTATTGAACCACGAACGGCCAGATGTAATGAACACAAAATCTGCTTCACCGCCTGTCGAGCTCCTGGGATCGAAATCAATGTGCAGCAAGGTCGCTCCAGGGATGCGAACAACACGCCGGAACGATGACTGGGTCTGGCTGTACGGATGTGAGCTTTCGACGACTTGATCGCCCTCAAAGTATGACTCGCTTGACACCACACTCCGCATGCTGGTCGCGCTTTTTTCTTCAGCTGCAAACTTGTCGAGTAACTTCAGCAACTGCACAAGACCATTTCGAGCCTTCGCAGAGACTGCTGCTGGATAATTGGAGATTGTCGCGATAACTAGCGGCAGTATCGTGCCGACAGCTGACGCCTTCAAGACGGAGCTTTTCATCACTGCCAATAGTGGGTCACTCCGGAACTGCTGCACCAATTCCGAGCAAGCTCCGATGCTAGTGACGGCGAACAAGTTGAACAACTCCGCCGCGCTTGCTCTGGAATCCTCCTTCAGTTTCGCTTTGTACTCTGGCGTCTCCTCCTTTTCGTTGTACAGTCGAACACTGCAGTAGTTCATCAGCGAATGCAACGCCTTCGTGACGGGCGTGATCTTGTTCGTGCACTGGGAACTACTGTCGCTCTGCAGAACCATGCTCTTGAACTCAAGCGTTGACAACCGGAATAAAGTCGATAGGAGACGGGCAAAGTCTCCAAAGTTCGGCGGAACGAGATCAGCGATATCGACTCGCCCAGCGTCAGTCGGACAGTACAGCAGTCCTCGCAATAGACTATATTCGTAGTCTTGCTTGGTGCTGAAGAGAGATGCCCTCTGAGGATCCGACGCGACCTCGAACGCCGACTGCGTAATCAGCAACGACTGGTCCTGCTCCATGAGCGAGACAATCCTAGCTCCGATTTCAGCAATCACCATCGGTTTCTTGTCTCGACAGAAAAGTCCCTTTCGGATACCCCACGAAAGAACTGTCTGGGCTGTCGAAACCAACTTAGAATGGAGCAACTGATCGTCATGATGGAGACCTTGCGAACGATGAGAAGTGATGTTTTCCCCTCGAGCTAGAGCCAGGAGAACTTTCTCAGCACCTTGACAGAGTTTCTTCGCACCAGAGTCATCCGGTTCGCCCACCATGCTTATGCCAGCGTAGTCAATCTCGTTCGACGTCTCACGCAGCAGGCACAAGATGTCTTTCGTGAAGCGGCAACTTCTATGGTCACTCGCAGAGTGCTCGTCTTGACACACCCGCTCTCCATGCACCATCAGTGCCCGGAAGAGATTGAGCACCCCAGCATCCTGGAAGTCGACGCAGAACGGGATGACATATCCTGGTGGATCTTGCTGACCGATCTCTTCAAAAGTCTTCATCCTTCCGCGAATGTTTCGTAGTCGCCGCGTCTTCGATTTCTGACCCACACCGCTGTTGACGTCCGCAGTCGTACCTGGCTTGGAAGTCGCTTGAGTCGTCTCTCGTTCCGTGCGAAGTAGTAGCTCCTGCAACCCTGCTCTCGGGTGCTTGAACGCAGGCGAAGACCACCGCTGGAGCATCAGGAGGTGGAGCTGAGAATAGATGTGCTCTCCCATCTCGGACAAATTCGCCAAATTACTGAGCTCGTCGCGCGGTCGCTCTACCAAGCTGCTCTCGACGCTTCGCGTTGGATCCACGTAGACTTCCAGACAGTTCAAATAGCCCGAGTACACAAAAATGTGCCCGCTTGAAGAGTCGACACAGGTGGGCGAGCCTGCAGGAACGCCCCTCAGCAACACAGGAAGAGATTCTTTTTCACTCGACAGGATCTTCCCGGTTTCCATGGAGAAGAACCATGCTGCATCGCATGAGTTGACCGCTCGCTTTGTCTTCTCGGTTTGAGTTTCGCCCGTGCTGTACAATCCAGGTGGAGAGACAATGCACAACTGACCATGGCTCACGTAGAATGAACCAGCGACCAGCAGCACAGGATCCAAGGCGCCATGACCGGGCTGTACTGTGAGTGTGATCTCGGCGGTGGTGGGAACGAGAAGACACTTTCGCAGGTCTTTCGCACAGTCATCGATCCAAACGGAAGCGTCGCTCAACGAGAAGTTGTTTCTGCGCAGTGCGACCAGACACTCTTTTCGAGTGTATAGCCCACCCCAAAAAGCACAGAGCTCGCTCACAAGGTCTTTTTCTTGCTCACTTGGACTTTTCTCCTCGACGCTTCTCACAGACCCATCGTTGGCTTTTGGTGTACCCCCAGCTTCTTCATCGTAGAACAAAGATGCATGGAAAATAGCGAAAGGATTGTTCTCCAGATTCGCGGACGCTCCTTCAGTCGATTGCTGCTCAGACTCGGCGCTGGCTTGGTTTGGGCTGTCACGCTGCTCGCTCTCATCATATGGTTGCGTATCGCCTACGGGTAAGACGCCTGTTTCTCCTTTAGCTGCTTCTGGTTCGTCGATCATCTTTTCAGTTCCTGCTTCAGTTTCTGCTTCCTTTTTTACATCAGCTCCGTCGGCTGCGTCATCTTCTCCTGTCTTACTCTCTCTGGCGATCAGCGTCGACCGTACGCAGTACTCGCACAAGTCGAAGTCGCAGCCTGAGTCACATCGAAATCTCTTTACCGCGTTGCTTCCGCTGCACAGTGCTAAACGTCCATCACATACCCACGAAGACTTTGACTCGCTCAAAGACAGCGTGTGGCAATGCAACGCTGATACCAGTGCGGTTTCTTCAGCAGCGTGTTGCTTGACAACAGTTTCTTTGCTTTCAGCTTCCATGGGGCTGAGATCGAGAAAGAGGTCAATGTCTTCTTCTTCAAGATCCATTGTCGAGACAATCCGAGAGATGTTGTGGCGATAGAGCACGAATTGATGACGAGGGAGTGGTTCGGCAACAACTTTGCTTGCAGGAATGGCATCGCTTTCCACCGGTTTTGACGGCAGCTGCTGTCGCTTCACGATTTGGCCGGCTTCCTCAATAACGATCACCAAGTCGTAGCAATCTTCAGCACCCCATCGATACGTGTTGACGCGCTGAGTCTTGTCCCACCTGACAGTCACACCACTGCCAGCAACACCACCCCAAGTGCTCACACGCTCAACAGTCCCGAGACTTCCCTCAGTGCCGTCTTGGTTCGACCATTTCCAGTCAGGACCGCGAACGACTCGATCACCAACCTTGATGCTCGACTCCTCTGACTTGATACGCGATTTACGTGCTGGTGGTGGATCACTTTGAAGCTGCTCCTGCTTGATAATCCGGGTAATCAGAGGTTCTTTCGTGGACGCTGGGTGCCCTTTCGGCTTTCGGATCGTCTCTTTGCTTTGAACCGAGTGCTTGAGTGTATCGATGCACTTAATTGTGTACAGATCGACGCCATCTGTAACCATCGCGTAGACGCTGCTCTCGCTGACGCCCTTGACGTTCACAGAGCGGTTCGGGCTAAAGTAGAGCTCGTCGACACGATCAAGATCGGCTGCATCAATGCGATCCACGCGGTTGCCTGGCATCATGATCGTCCGGCAATACAAGTGGCTACCGATAGAGCACAGCCACGAGCGTTCTGCATCTCGGCTTCGACTGTACTTTCGGTTGTGCGCGTACACGTAATCTCGGATAGTAAATCCATTTCCCGTTCCAACCTTGAGCAGACCAGTCCGCCCAAAGATGTAGAGAAACAGACCATCTGTTGCAATGGCGTCGCTCGATGATGGTTGGTAGGCGGACATCTTCCACTGGGAAACCAGACTACGCGAATAGGTCGCAGCAAACGAAGTTCGGGTGCTATCTTTTACAAGTCGGCGCCAGTACATCTCGAGCACGCTTTTCAAGCGAGGACGCATGACTTCCTCGGTGAGGGGAGTACTACGTCCGAGCAGCGTCATCTGGAGCGCAACAAAGCTCAGGAGTGAGAAGGATTGCAGTTGGATTCCCATTCCCAGCAGCGCAGTCAGCCCGACGATCGCTTCTTCTGGGAGCAGCACTTGTCTAATGCGGCTCACATCCAGTTCTTGGTCGCAATCGCCGACAGCCGCATCGACGCCAGCTGCTTTCAGGAGCACGAGGACTTCCCTTGTGAACGCTTGAACGTCGACAGGCTCGTAGAGCAAACTTGATTCAGGCAACTCTCCTAGCTTGAAGAGAAATTCGACTGCGTCGTCAACGTTCTCTTTCCATTGCAGCGGAGATCGGAACGGGAGATGCGGCCACTTGCGTGGGTACAGCGTCGGTACTGTCGTATCAATGGCATCATCTCTGCGCGTGCTTCCAAGCAGCAGCGATGATGTCGTTGATGATGATGACAACGGCGGGGTTCCATCTTGCTGAGTGAACGAATCAGCTGCTGCGTCCTTCACAACTGCATCTGATGGCTCCTCACACGAGGGCTCGGTCTCCAGTGCGCGCTGGTAGCAAACACGGAGGAATTCGCATTGTTTGCGGTATCGATACGACTTTGCGGCATGTGCACGTCGCACGAATGTAGCAACAGCATTTCGCGCACTGCGACTCCTCTTTCGCTGCTTTCGCTCCAGTTCTTGCAGTTGCGAGCCGCTGGATGGTGCACCATCCACTGTCACCTCTTTCACAGTTGCGTTACTCGACACATAAAGATCATCGAACGCGTCGTACACCTCATCGTAGAGCGGTGCGGGGTCTGGAACTCGCTCACTTCGTAGAGAGTTGCGATTCGGCAGCGAAGACGACGATACGCTCGGCCGCAGGCGCGAGCGCTTGTCCTTGTCTGCACCGGCTCGCCCTCTTTCGCTCATGCTCACACTCTCTTCGTCGTTGTCATTGTTTTCTTCGCTCTCTGATTCAAAATCTTCATCGTCATTATCATCGTCGTCGTCGTAATACTCTTCGTCGTCTTCGGAAAACTCCTCGCTGAATCCTTCCTCGTCACCCTCACCAGCTTCACCATCGCGGCCTCCGCCACCACGGCCACCGTCGTGAATACCTTCCGCTTCGTCCACGATCCGAATCGCGTTCGTGCGCAGCACCATCTCGTCGTTGAAAAAGTGGAACGTCTCGTCCGAGTCGAGGAAGGGCGGCAGCGTCTTTTTGCTCGTCGGCGTGTTCGGCGCGCGGCTGTCATCGCCACCATTAGACGCAGCTGAGCTGCGCCGGCGACGCGCAGATGTCGTGGTAGTAGGTGGTGGTGGTGGAGGCGCCGCCACCGCGATCGCCGTAGGGAGAGCCATTGTCGCGCGCGCGGCCGAAAGATCGCTTCCTTGGAGGCTTCCCATACATACACCGAATGAAGAAGAACAGGAAATGCAGAAATGCTTGTTTGCGGGTTCATTCTTTCTTTCCCCTTGTTATTCGCGGGTTGATGGGAGAATGTCGGTAAAAGCAAGCTCTTCAACTTGGTAGATACTGACATAAACTAAGAAAATAAGGAGCTGAGGTCCTTTAAAGCAGGGGAAATACCCAATTTGAAGTGGTGCACATAAAATGGTGTGGATTACTTCTCAAGCACCAGCACCGTACTTTGCAGAAGCGCGACACAGTACTCAGCAGCAGTTCGCACTTTAGCGGAACGCTTTTTTTATGGCAATAGTGAAGAAAACGATGGATCCCGCGAGTATGACGACGGGCACCAGCGACGCGGCCGGTGGCTCTGCGCACCCAAGCACGTCTGAGAGCGTGAGCTCATCATCAGGGACTCCACCCCCACCACCTCCCGGCCCTCCTCCTCCGCCGTCTGCTGCTCCACCAGTCCCACAGGCGGTAGTGGCGGCGTCTCCAGCGAGAGTCAAGTCGTCATCCTCGTCGTCTGCCGCCTCCCCTGCGCCGACCGGAGGCCCAGCGTCGGCGACACCTCCGTCCCCTGGCACTAATGCGAACACGCAGGCGACGCCGCACTCCAAGTTGCTGAACCACCAGCCGCACGACGCGCCGGACGAGCTGGATCGGAAGTGGTACGCGCACTTCTACCACATGCAGAAGGCGATTCAAGGCAAGGACGAGCAGACTGTGCTCGCTATACTAAAGCAGGCTTCACCTGCAGCAGCTGAAGGGAGCAATCCGCCACCAGCAGCGCTGCCATTCCAGCCGGACATTGCGCTCCTGTACGCGATCGTGACCGAGCCGCCGTTGGCGAAGCAGTACCTGCGCTACGTGACCGCCGTGGCCGCGGCCACGGACAACTACAAGAACTGCATCGGCTGGCTGCAGAAGCTTATCGACCTCAAGTTCGTCAAGCTGCTTGTCTCCTGTCGCAGCCAGCTGCTCTGGCTCGTGCGCGAGTTTGTGCACATCAACGTCCCGGGGGTCGACAAGGTGATCGTCTGCCTCATGCGCTACCTCACAGGCGGAGACCCGAGCCGCACGACCATTTGGCTTGCGTCCTCGATCATTCGCATTTTGATTGAGCACGAAGCTTGGCTGCTCTCCTGCTCGAGTCTCATCCCGTTCGTATTCCACACCTTCGTGCGCATTACTGTCGACCACACGGCCGCGCCACACGCGAACCTGCTTAAACAGGAGATCGACCTGTGCTCCACGCTCTGGAGTCGCCGCCAGGCAGATGTCGCGCAGCTGGGGCGTGAGCTCGTGCGCGTGCTGAATGATGCGAAAGATGTACGTGTCCATGTTGTCGATATGCCTTATGATGCGCCTTTATGTGAACTGATATTTGTGTGCGAATCTGTCATTAACAACCATGCTATGTGCAGATTCCTGGTATGAATACGCTCTGGAAGCAGCTACGCAACGTGCGCGACGACTCGGAGAGGGACGCGGGCGTATTTTCCGTGGCGCACCTCATGGCGATCCCGACACCGCCCAAGTACCTTGCGTACCGTCTGAGCCCCAAGATGGAGGAGTACCTGATCTTCATGATGGTTCGTGCACGTTTTGTTTGCCTGCTAGTTGGCTGCAACTACCTGGAAGTAACGATGATTAACCGTGTCTCTCGCATATGATTTGTTTACTATAGGAACGTGTGCAGGTCGGTTCGATCCACAGATACCAGAAGTGGTTCGCGTCGCAGTTTCTGAGCAGCGCTGGCTCGGACGCACTCGTGCCGGACCTCGTACGGTACATCTGCGCGGTGTACCACCCGTCGAACCAGATCTTAGGATCGAAAGTCACGCCGCGCTACCACATTTTGGGATGGCTCTACCTTCTCTGGTACGTACGCGTCTTATTATTGAGCAGCCCTGCCGCATGGACTATGCTTAAGGACTAACGCTTGTCCCTTGTGTTACTGTGACCTCTCAGTAAGAGTCCAAGTGCTCTCGCTCGCGCGCAGCTCGCCATGTTCTTCGACTTTCTCTATTTCAAGTCAAGTGACAACATCATGAGCGTCGAGCCAACAATTTTGCTCATGGTACGTTCGTTATCCATGTATTTTTTATGATGTCCAACCATGTCAACACCAGCTCATACGTCACTTGTATTATTTGCTTTTTTTGTAGGTGAAATCAGTGAAGAGCCACCCGACGATGTCGCTCGCGATGATCCAGTTCCTCGTGTTTGCAGTCGAGAAGTTCGCGGCGTCGTCTACAAACCGACCGCTGATGCAGAAGGGCGTCTCGACGGCGTTCTCCGTGGCACTTAATGTCGGCGTTGTCCCGTCAATCCTCTCGCTGCAGTCGTTCCCAGTACTCGAGTCGAGTTCGCCCGAGCTGACGTCCGAGCTCCACCGCATCTTCCCCGAGCACTTTCCGTCACCAGATAACATCCAAGTGCAGGCTCCGTCCCCACACCGCAACAGTCCAGCACCAGTAGACAGAGGCAGCCCCTCGGGATCTCACTCGCCAATCTCGCACGGCTATTCTGGTGAGAGTCCGGTGCGCAACAGCCCTATCGACACGGGCAGCCCTGTCACGTCCCCTGGACGAAGCCCGTCGCACTCGGAGTCCAGCGTCGCGTCCGCTGGGACCTCGTCCGATGCCAGCTCGCTGAGCTCGTCGTCGTTCTTGCCTGACAACCAGCAGTCCCCTGAGCCTAGTGCCGAAATGTCAGCGCCAAGTGTTTTGATTGACGCCTCAGTGCTGGGATCTACCAATGCGACGGATGTACCTGCAAGTCTTCTGGTTCTCGGCAGTGAAGACTTCAAAAATTTCCAGGAAATGATCCCCGAGCCAGGATCGCGACCGACTGAGGGCTTCCTCGAGTGCCTCAACGACATCCTCATCTCGTGGATCCGTCAGCCCAATGCGGTGGACCTCGCTGTGCCGCTGGGCTCCTACTTGCATGTGTCGCTGGAGAAGATCATCGTGTCGTCCAAAATCAGTCTGAGCGACTCCCCAAAAGCCACCTGCGCAGGCGTCTTCGACTCGATGCTCGACCAGGTCCTGAGTGAGCCACAGGAAGTATTTGTGCCGTTTTTGCAGGCCATGTATGCCCGTGACATCACCATCAGCTTCCGCCTGCTGGCGTTCTGCTGCTCGCGCAGTGGTGAGTCATCCAAGAGCGTTGACGCAGTGCTCGCTCCTTATGTCGCCTTCCTGGATGCAATCGGCGGGAACCTCACGCAGAATGTCGCCAAGGATCTCACGCTCAGCCAGCACATCGACGACGCGCGCGCACTCGCGTGCTCGTTGCTGGGTACGTCCGCGACCAAGGTGAGCGCTGCGAAGGACGAGGTCGGGGCGGTCGAAGCCACTGTGCTGTTCATCATGCCTTTCCTTTTTGCGCACATGAACCACCCGAGTCTTGGGAAACTCATGGCGCGCAGTGAGACGCTTGTGCAGCTGCTGCTGGGCTTCGCGACGCCCTCGATGCTCCATTCGCTCTGCACGCGGCTGCTGCTACAGGAGTTCGCGATCTTTCGGCACCGCCTCGCAAATGTGCTGCTCTCTTCACTCCAGTGGACCTCATGGGAGCAGTTTGGCATGTGGGACCTCGTGTTGGCCGAGGTCCAGGCGTCGCACACCTCATCGTCGTCGGCTGAGAAGAATTTTATGGCCGCGGCGCGCAAAGTACTCGCGTGTATCAACCCCAAGGACAACGCCGAGACCATGAGCGGCCTGATGAAGTGCCTGGTGCATTTCAAGCCGGATGCAAGTGTTCTTCAGTGCATTTTCAAGCTCTCGACTGCCTACGAAGATTTCCCACTCGCTCTGCTTTCATGCTGGATCGGCAAGTTCCCGTCTGTTGTGAGGAGCTATGTGGTGACGGTTCTTACGACTGCAGGCGATAACTCTTCGGCAAAGGATGTAGAGGAAGTGCTGGGAAAGCTAGAGCGGATTCAGTTGCGACGCGTGGTGCACCATGTGGCAGGCACTGGGAAGCGCCTTGGCCATGGAGGACTGCAGCGTACTTCCGTGGTTGTGCTTTTGGGTGACGACGATGTTGTCGTATCGGCGCTCCGGAAGATTGTCACGGGAGAGAACGAGAACTATACGGCACTGGCGAAGCTGCTTGAAGACCACCAGACGAAGCTGTCAGCAGCGGGAGCGAGTAGTAGTGGTGGAAGCCGATCAGCAAGTGCTTCTGAAGAGGAACCAGCGAGCAAGAAACAGCGTGTCGAAGGAGGAGAGTCGAGTGTGTAAACAGAGACTGAATGCATGAACAGTGGTTTGCATCATCTATGAGGTTGTCTTGGTGTTGCACTTCCGCACAAGCTCAAGCTGATGCATCCGACCAGGTGCCGGCAACAAGAGACCTGGGTCTCCTCAATTGTAACTCAAGAAGATAAGAGCTTGCCAAGCGAAGAGAGCGAATTTCCGCTCTTGTCAGGGAACCGCAGGACGCAAAGCGTGTTACTGGACTGTAGAGCAGCGACCCGCATCGCTTCTCGCCCCGCGCGAGCAGCAGCCGTTTACTTTTTCATATAGCGAAGGCGCTCGGTAAACGCGTCCACGTTGGAGATACCCGTCCTCTTTGCCACCTCGCCTGGCTTCATAGTACCCTTGTCCATGAGTGCCTTCGTTTTTTGGAACTTCGCAGGGGGGGGGGGTGGGGGGAGATAGGCTTGTAC
>JAADWP010000314.1:0-27896 GCA_023336215.1 Globisporangium iwayamae
AAATGGGGTTGTTAGCACAGCAGAGGGATACAGTATAGTCAGTCACATAACATACTCAAACAGCATCGCTAAACTCCTAGTGGTCGCAAAGTTATGAGGAAAAAGGTGGGTGGCCGTATATTTTTGGCCTGGAGTGTACCACTTCAATCTGTAATGCTCAGCAAATCCATCAACCCTCAGCAGCGTTCAAACGAGACGACGAAGCCGCAGAGCTCATCCAGCAACCCCGCGACGCCAGTTTTCGAAGTCCTCACGCCTGCGCATGCACAAATGCGCTCTGTACATGGGCACGTTCCTGAGCAGCTCTACTTTGGTACTAGAGCCCATGTTCCTCTCGCACCAGCTCAGCGACGTCGTGAGCTCGTTGTAGACAAACACCAGCACCAACGTGACCAGATTCCACACAGATAGACAGCAAAGAGGAGGTGCGTCGTTCACCAGAGCGTCGCTGGTTGAGTACTGTTTCGCCATCTGCACGAGCTCAGCGTGTATCGCGGCGATGACTCCCTTTCGCAAAGTGCACGCCTCTGCGATCAGGAAGCCACTACTCCCCTCAGTGACGACACGAAACACGCTCTCGATCGCAGCAATCATTACTAAGCTCATGACTCGAAGCTTTGCCCTCTAGGCACCATGCGATTTTGAATGACGTGCACGCGCGCTTCCCGAGTTGGTGTGCCACATCGGCTGCCTGACCGGTCATCCCCCAATTCAGAACTAAGGTATCAGAGGTCCGCGTCGCGTCTTCGGGCACCTTGTAGACCACGTACTCGAACAGGAGCCACTCGAGCTGTGACTCCAGTGCGAGCCAGTCCACTGTGAGCTCTACAGAATCACTCTTGAGGAGTCCCAACGACAGGACGCGGCGCTCGCCTAGTCTCCTCCATGGCCCTTAAGTCTTAAGATAAAGAGATAGATACCAAATGCTCGAGCGAAGGACCGAGAGACTAATAGACGAATGCCTGATGCAATGCTAGAGCAATGAATGGATGGATGGACTGGGATGACAAGGTGCCACAGGATCGACCAGTTATCAGGACACGCGATCGACACATTACCTCTATATATCAAATATTCTGCCGTTTTTAGAATCAACCGCTGTTTCGAGTAGATATTGATTAAAACCTGTTTATATTGCATAGAGATATCAGAGGAAAGTCGGTCCAGTAAAGTGGCCTGTCGACGATTGCGCCACATTCTCCACTCTCTCTTCATCAATCGGTCGTTGGCGGCGCGCGGCGAGCGCTGCTGCTGCTGCTGCTGCTGCTACTCTCCGTCGACGCCGCCGCGCTCCTCCTCATTACCACGTGTATCTGCCTGTACATAACATGCCGTTCACGCTAGGGGACACTGCACTCGATGACCATGACGACGACGAGCGCGAGACGCAGCACGACCACCTGTTGCTCGCGTACGACTTCCTGCTGCCTTCATCCCCTGCTTTCACCAGTATTGGTAATGACGACGCATTCTATCGCATCGCTGACGAGAGCGACAGCTCCGTGCCGATGACGCTCGACGGTGACGACGACGACGCGCTCGCACTCGAGCTAGAGCTCGGTCTCGACCAGTACAACGACCTGGAGCACTTGCTACAAACTCACACTGAAGACGAAGACGAGCGCTCGCCATGCAGAGAAAGAGGAGGAGTGCAACCGACTGATGTTGACACTGCGAGCAGCGCGCATGAGTTCACGGCGGTCGGGGATGTCTCGGTGGAGACGAGGACCATTATTACGACTAATGGTGGTACGGCCGACTTAATGGCTGCCACTGATCCCACTACGCGACGTCGCAGACCGCGTGCAGCTGCGCCAGTAGGCAAGCAGCTCGTGACGACCACCAAGAAGCAACTTAAGTACAATTCCAACAAGGCGCGCGACGAACGCCGCGAGGAGCTGCTCTACCTGCGACGCAAGGTTGTGGAGCTTGAAGCATCGCTTGCTGAGCTACGGCAGGAGCCCCAGCAGCAGCACCTGCTAGGAGCCAAGGCAAACAGTGGCGGCCGCCTCACAACGACAGGAAGCCAGCGAGCCCAGCGCCGTGCCGGCGTAGGACCGCACGCGAAGAACAACAGCAGGGCGGTGGTGGCGACCATGAGCGTGTGGCAGGAGATCGCGAGCCGCCAGTACGAGCACCGCATGAAGGCCGAGCGCGAGAACATCCGGCTCAAGCTCGTACTCGAGAGCCAACTGAAAATCGCCAAGAGCCTCGAGAAGCTGCTGAAGAAGACTGCGTCCACCAAGGAGTTTGAGAAATGCTTCAAGAACACCAAGCAACAGCGTATCAGCATCGTGAATCATCTGTCTCCGTCTGCTGCAAGCCGCACTTCAGATGCCGAGCTCTTTGAGAAGCTGCTCGCTGGCGTCGAGCAGTCCTACAATGAGGTGGACGACGTCTTTGAGGCTACAGGCCTCGCGCGCATGGAGAGCTCGCGTATTGACGCTCGCGTGCAGCAATCCAAGCAGCAAGCTCACGATAGTCTAGACAGTAGCCACCACCAGGTCGAGCTCCAGGTCTTTGGCAGCAAGGTGATGCCGTTCGACATGCACGCGACGGGGCTCGCGGTCTGGAACCACTACGTGTTTGCGAAGGAGCGCATCCCAAACCGGTCCTACTGCCACAACTCCCCGCAGACGATGGTCAACAGCACAGCCGACACGATCATGGAGAACTTTAATGTGCAAGTCGAGGTGAACGCCACGAGCGTGCTCTTTTGCTTGAAACTCGTACTTCGGCGGTACATTGAAGCGGAACGCATTGTGGTCGTCTGGCGCGCCTTCTTCGACCCGACCCAGGTCTCGAACGAGCCTCTGTCGGGCGTGCGGTTCTTAGAGAAAGGCTACGTGGTCGTCAAGAAGCAGCAGCAATCGGGAGAAGCTGACGACGATGCTTCTATGAGACACAACCTGCTGCAGACGTGCTTCATCTCGACACCCGTGTCGATCGGCGACCTCGTGCACGCTGACCCGTCAAAGGTCGGTGCGCTCACGGACCTCGTGCTTAGCGCCACGGCCGCGAACATCGCGTCGAGCCACCAAATGATCGAGAATGTGCTGCTCGAGCAAGCGATGAGAAAGTGAAACGAGCGCGAAAGGCTCGTACAGTAATCAAAGAGGTTGCAATCCTGAATCAGATGTGCAGTTCAAGCGACAGGATGCAGCGCGAAGCCATATCTACTATTCAACCAGTGCCTACCTTTCTCTGAGCTTGACCCATGCCTTCGCTTTATCGATCGCTTGTTCAGCATGAATGCACATAGCGTAGTCGTGACGCGTTGGAGAGACGACCGTCACACTGAAGTTGCTCCAAGACCTGATCACAACAGCTTTGTGAGCATTCATGTCTCTACCAACCTCCTGAACCGCAAGTGGACAAACTGCATACGCCGCTTACACTATTGGCTCGCAACTTTCCAGAGCGCACAACTGGCGACGTTTAGTTGGAGGATGCGGCATCGACACTTGCTTAAGAGAGCCCTTTTCCAGCGCCCATGATCTCCCCGATTCTCGTGCGTGTCAACAACGAGTTGCGGGTGTCTCTTTTGTCGACAGGATCCTGTGGACTGCACGTATAGCCATCGATTGGATATCTTCAGTCGAGTGCGCATGCACGTGACCAGATTGGATATTATCATTTGCGTGACTGTGTTCTTGTGAGATACTGTGAGCAGCCAGGTCAGTCAGCGGAGCCGGGGGCTCGTTTTTGAGGCGCGATCTGTGAGAATGGCATTGCGTGCGAAGCAATGGCGGGCCTGCAGAGCGCTGACATGGTCTATGGTGAATCACCGCGAGCTTTGCACACTGGTATTTCGCGAAACACTTCGACACAAACATCGAGGCGGACTACTTGGGCCTGCAGCTCAGTCGAGAACACGATGATGAGGATGACGACACTGAGTTGCCGACGAGAGTGAGCCTCGCAGAGCTTCTCGGCGTGCTCTACGACTTCCTCTCCTTACCGTTGAGAGAAGCAGCTGAAATGCCAAGAGACATACTGAGCTTCCATAGATAAACATCCATTCACAATCCTTTTGTTACACTCGCATACCTGACACTCACCCGCACTACCTTCTTCTAAATCGCCTGCACCGTTGCAGCAGCAAAACCGCCGTCATTCTTCTTCATCGCCTGCTCAATGAGAACATTTTCGATCATCTGGTGGCTCGCCGTGATATTCGCGGCCGTGGCACTGAGTACAAAGTCTGTGATCGCGCCGACTTTCGGGTCGTCGCCGCCGCTCAGGTCGCCCGTGAAGTTGGGCGTGAAGATGTAGCACGTCTGCACTAGAGTGTAATCCCCCGAGAGCGTGCGCGGCCGCTTGATGACGATGTAGCCGCGCTCGCGGAAGCGTAAACCCGAGAGCGGCTCATCTGAGAACTCAACCGGCTCAACGTGCGACCGCCAGACAATCACGACGCGGTCTTTCTCGACGAACCGCCGCAGGATCTGCTTGACGCGAAAGTGTGCAGACGTGCTGTTGGCGTGCAGGCCCAGACTAAAGTTCTCCGTGATGGTATCGTCTGTTGTGTCAGCATTCTGTTGCATACAACAACAATGCAAGAACAATGGTGAGCCTAGGCCTATCAACTATATCAAATGTGTGATCACAAAGTAGGCCACTCTTACCTTGGGCGAGTCGAAGAAGTAGGATCGAGAGGGTGTGCGCTGCTTGGCATAGACAAAGTAGTGCCACGCAGCCGTGGCCGTCGCGTGCACGTCGAACGGGAGCACCTTGTTCGCCAGAAGCTCGAGGAACATGCCGTGGGCGTCGTCCGAGCGCATGCGCGCGTCACTGTGCGGAATCTCCATCTGCGCGAGACCGTTCGCGGCAAAGACAGAGTCTACTTCCTTATACGAGAGCTCGACGCCCGCCGTCAAGTCCTCAAAGATCTGCGCATCTGTGCGCGGGTCTTTCGTTGGTGGGTACACGTGGTGCAGTTGCTGGCATTGTGGGCAGTGTTCAATGTCCCGCGCCGCAACTTTCTTCTTTAAAAGCTTCTCAAGGCTCTTGGCGATCTTGATCTGGTTCTCCAAGATGATCTTGAGCCGGATGTTCTCGCGCTCGGCCTTGATGCGCCCCTCACACTGGCGTGTCGCGATATCTTGCCACACTCCGGCGACCACCAGTTGGTGTTGCTGTTCTTGTTGTAGTGGCTCAGGCTCCACCTTGGCAGCAGCATCGCCCATTTTGGCTGCATTCGCCATCGTAAACCCCGCATACATACTGGAGCTGGAAGATGAAGACGAGGACACGGCTAGTGTCGGCGCCAAGGCGCTTGCGGTGATGCGTGGCCGCTTCTGTTTGATGTCGTCCAGCTGCGTCTCGAGCTCCTGCACTTTGCCGCGTAAGTAGATGAGTTCTTCACGCCGTTCGTCGCGCGCCTTGTTCGGGTTATAGTTGAGTGGCTTGCGGCGTTCGGTACGTGTAGTGGTTGATGCTGTTGTCAGAGCGCTCTTCGAGTCGCTATTCCCCTTTGAATTGATCTTGCGCTTGGGCTTTGCATCTGCATCGGCTGCTGCTGTAGACGCCTGCTGCTTGAGCTTCTGCCGTCGCTTGGGACGCGGCTGCACTGTGCTTGTAGCAGTGAGTTGGTCTTCTTCCTTTGGCAGTACTGGTGGTGGGGACGACACACTGGCGTCACTGCTGCCAAAGCGGAAGCTGAGCTCGTCCAGCGCCGCGTCGCACTCGTCGACGGCCGTGAGCGCCTCGAGCGAGAAGAGCTCCCCCTCGGGCTCGCTGCCGCTTATGTCGAAGAGCTGCAGCTCCTGGTCGGCGTGCAGCGCTGGCGGCTGTTGCGGGTGCTGATGTTGATTGAGCTGCTGCTGCAGCTCGTTGCCGAATAAATAGTCTGGAAGAAGCGACGCGCTCGCGTCAGGAGCAGATAAGCCACCGCCAGCACCAGCGGATGATGACGAGCCCATAGCAGCAGAGTGCAACTCGTTGTCCATGAACGCGAGCGCCGCCTCCAGCGCCAGGCGCTCCTCAGCGCTCTGTAGCTCGTCGTCGAGAGCGAACGCCATCGCCAGCAATCGGATTGCTCCTCTGTTTGTCTGTTGTTCAAGCGAGTGCCTGCGGGATGGGAATGAAGAATACAAGAAGAAAAACCCGTTTATTATGCTCAAAAACCTCTTTATATGGTGTGTTCCGCTTTAGAAAGTGAAAGCACTGTATACAAGTATACAAATACGGTATACTTGTCCTTTTCACAGCAAGCTGCCAATGTGGCACTTCAGTACAAGGAGGGTTGTGAACAACGCTGTGAAATTCGGAAACCTCGAGCTCGTGCGCTACTTGCACGAGAATGGACCTGAGGAGTGGTGGACAACTCCGATAGTGATTGCTGCGAAGCGAGGCCATATCGACATCGTCAAGATTCTGCATGACAACCGGAACGAAGGCTGCATCCACCGTGCATTAGGCTATGCTCTGGAAAGCGGCCCCTTCGACATCCTGCATTTCCTTCGTGAGAACTACAACGCGGATTGTTGGACGACGTCGGTCTGTCTGGTGGCGAAGTGAGGGAAATTTGACTGCGTCAAGTACGTCCATGACCATTTCCCGCAAAGCTTCAATGCTGCGGTGATGACTTACGCAGTGGCAAAGGGGTATCTCGACATTGTCCAATTCCTCCACGAGAACCGATCAGAAGGCTGTGCGGTCACTTCGATGGTTGAGGAAGAGTGGGCACCACGCAGTGATCGACTTTCTCTGTCGTCATCGTCCGATGGAGAACCCTCATTTATTGGGTGAACAAGCTGTGAAACAAGGCCTGGACCACCTGGTACACAGCCTGCTGGCACCCTCGAGACCTGGAGCAATTCCGCTTCTACTCCGAGCACAGTATGTGGAAAATATTCTGGGATTCTGCTGTGGCGACCTTTGACGAGTAGTACTTGTTTCTCACGCTCTCCACCTCCCAATGCTGCACGATATCGGCTTGAAACTTTCCCAGCCCATCACTTTGGAATTAACGACCGAGAAGAGTCTTTGGTTTACACACATTTCCTTCGCTCTTGGCTTACCAACTTTGTATCAGAAGAACGGGTTTGAGATGTGTAAATACCCTACAACCAAAATATCTTCGAGCACTAAAAAGCCGAACCTACGTGTTCGCCGCCCATAACCTATACGCACTGTCTGCACCACTCCAAGTCGATGTATCGAGTCGAGTCGGCGCTCAGCCAAATGTTGCCAGGAAGGTGGACTGAAATTGCAGGTGATACGAGCGCATCAACTCGCAGTAGGCCTTGAGGATAAAGCTCTGCAACTTGGCATTTCCTGAACCAGCACCGAACGCGTTCTCTGGATAAGCTTGGTACTGCGTCTGCAGCAGCGTCCTAGGCTGAGTCGAGGTATCCCTATTCAGGCAGCTTTCAGTCTCCCGCTGGTCGACTAGCATGAGCCACCCGGTCTCTCGGAATTTGAAATCCGTGCCCACGAGCGTTCCCATCGTCGTGAACGCGATCACGACTCGATGCTCTTCCTGGAACTTGCGCAGCACCGCTACAGACTCAACCTGCGCCGAGCCAAACTGACTGTCAAACTGCTGCGTGTACTGGTTCTCAAAGGATGTCGTCGTAGGCACGCGAAAGTCCTAAAACAAACACACACAGGATAGGCACCATCCATTAGCAAGTGCTGAGGCGTAGCTGTAACAAAGAGACATCTCGTAATATGAGCGCACCATGGTCACTAAGTACGGGTTGCTGCTCGTGTCCATCGTGTGGCTAAATGTGCTCCAGATCCGGTTCTCGAGCTCCTTCAGACTGCATTTTAGCGGCGTGTTGGTCGTGAACTCGAACGTCTGACCAAACGCCGTCTCCTGCGGCGTCGGACCGGTGTTGAACACCCGCAAGAAGTCTTGTGCGCTGATGGACGTACAGCTCGACGACGCTTGGTGGTACAGGACCTCCATGCAGAAGTGCAGCTTCGCAAACAGCAGCACGACGTCTCGAACCACCGTATCTTCGCGATCGACGGCTTGCTGCTGCTTGAGATTGAATGATTTCGATTTTGCATCCAGGCGAGCATCCAGATCCTAACGCAAGCAATGTCAGTCAGTAATGTTGCTCTCAACAGAACGGCCATAGAATCGAAACCAATGACAAAAGAGTGGAACGTACCTGTGTTGTCATCTGCTTCTTGAAAGCGTTCTCCAGCATTCGACCAAGCACAATTTGCCACCTCCACGCGGCTCTGAGCTCCATGTTTAGCACTTGAGCGTCTTGCAATCTCTCGCGCTCTGCCTCTGCGTAATGGAGTTCCGCGGAGCTTCCGCGCACTAACGAACGAGGCACACACACGCCTCTTGCAACGGAAGCGTGGTTGTCCGCTTCAGCACCAACATTCAGAAGATCGGTGGTTATCGCTGATCTGAGCTCTTGAAGCTTCTGCAGATTGCCCAGTCGTGACGTCAGCTGCCCCACTTGCTCGCGCAGCTCGAGAATCTCGAGCTTTGGCTGCCGTCGAAATGGTGGCACTGTCGCCGCTTTGCACTTCTTTACCGCTCTCTTTCGGGTCGGAACTGGTTGCTTTCTCGAATCTTGAGTGCCAGCGCTGCCACACTTGCGCGCATTCTTTATACTGTTGTTGCTGTTGCTGGAGTGATCCGAGGTAGACAGCCAATCCAAGAGTTCGTCTGACGTGTCGAGGTCAAAGGCGATGTGATCTCCAAGTGTGACGTCGTTATTGCGGACGCTGGCGTCGTCGCAGCTGTCGAGGAACGCGAGCACGGCCTCCAGCGTCGCGCGCTCCTCCGCTTCATGCTCCTGTTGCTGGAGAAGGACGTTCGAGCGCATGGCTGATTGATAGTCCGTCCTTCTCTGGAGCTCTTCGGTTCGCAAACGGCCCAGTAAACTCATCACGCGTGACGCACTTTCACCAATCGTAATCGTTCTTCTCACTTCTTTTCTGAAATAATGTGGTCCACGTATAGGTTACTCAATGCTTAATGTTGCGTAACCTATACGTGGACCACACCAATTTAAATGCTTTTGCCAAAAATGCGAAAATCCCAGTATAAAGTTCGAGCCGTTTGTGGTTTTTCACTTTGGTCAGTTACGTTTCGTAACCACGAAGGGATACCTGAGCGTAGCTTCGGATTTGTATGCAGCCGTCGTGCAACAGATTCAGGCCGATATGAACGCAAGCAACCCTACCATATCGTTATCTACCGGCAACGTTATTGAGGTTCGTCCCCGGAAGAATACTGCAGTCTCGTGAAGCTGACTGCACGTAAGAGGAGGCTGGGCACGCCAAGCGAGCTCTGTATCTTAAACGTATGACCATGAGCTGAGGGCTTCGACAATACGTGCTCTGATGTCTTTCATCGGCCGACAGCACCATTCGCGGCTTGAGAATGGCTAAATCTGGCCACCAACTTGCAGAGTAGAAGGTTCAAACCTCGTGGTTCGGGATTCCGAGTATCCAGGTGTGAGCGCATTGTCTCAAATCGACTGATGAGAGTACTGGAGAGTCTCACCTCAGTGTCCAACAACATGCCGCAAGGGCCTCAGTTGCAATCCCACGAGTGTGCGCATCAACAATGTTCACAAAGGAGCAACCTGGTGTCCTCCATATTGGAATCTTCCATATAGCATCGTACACCAAATTCCGAGTTGAGCTCTGCCTGGCTCGCTGAATCAGGTTCCAGTCCAACACGCGGTCGATAGCTCATGGATTCATTCATACCCACAGCTCATAGCCAGCCGAGGTTTAGGCTTTGCTGTCTCTCTTCATCACAAGTCGCCTTATTAAGCTACACGTATTCACACTGTCAGGGTATATCTCCGCTCTATACATTGCTGCTCTTCATTGCCTGCTGCAAGAGCTCGTCTTCGATCATTTGGTGAGTGGCGCGCATGTTGGCCGTCGCGACGGCCAGGATGAAGTCCGCCATGGCGCCAAGCTTCGGGTGGTTCTCGTTACCTGAGGTCCACTCGCCCGAGAAGATCGGCGTGAGTACGTGACAGGCCTGGATGAACGTCAGAGGGTCTTCTGATGCTGTTGCGGTGATATCAGAAGGCTTCTTGATCACGATGTAGCCTTTCTCCAGGAAGCTCACACCCGGTAGCAGCTCGTGGCCGAACTCGATCGGGTCGATATACGAGCGCAGCACGATCACGACGCGGTCCTGTTCGTCGAAGCGCCGGATGACCTGCTTGACGCCAAAGTTCGCGCTTGTAGCCTTGGTACTGAGCTCCACGTGGTGGGTCTGGACATATACAAGGACAAGACACTCAACTTAATATCCCAGAAGGCGGCAAGAGGTGGAAACCTACTGTACCCACCTTAATGTACGCGTCACTCGCGCGCAGGAAGACCTTAGGCGCCTTGCTGTAGTAGAGTCGCGACGGGATGCGTTCGACGCCAAATACGTAGTGGTCCCAGGTTACCTTCACAGTGGCATCATACTCGAATGGCAGCACTTTGGTCCCAGAGACTTCCAGTTCCAGCGAATGGTTGGCGTTCGCGCCGTGGGAGCGCATTCGAGGCTCCACACGTGAGGATTCTGAGTCTGCGAGGCCGCTAGATACGTAGACTTCGTCGATCTCGGCGTACGATTTCTCGAGCCCCGCGAGGAGACTCTCCACAAGCGCAGCATCCGAGTCACTTCGATTAGGCGGAGCCGTGAGGTGCGTCGGGCTCGCTGCACGCCTCCGGTCGACCGCCTGCAGTAGGAACAGACAGAAGATTGGCGCTTAGCAATGATGACAACACAAGAACAAACAGCAGAAGCATAGAGCTCACATTGTTGGCAGCAGCTCGAATGAGGTGCTTCTGGAGGCTCTTTGCGATCTGGACCTGACGCTCAAGCAGCGTCTTGAGGTGGATGTTCTCACGCTCAGCGTCCAAGCGCCTGTCGCCCTGGTTCTTTGAGATCTCCCGCCACACGCGTCGTCGTGCAACTGAATTATACGACGGATGCGTCAAAAGTGCGGTGCTTGTGTTGCTTGCGCAGTTCACACATGTTGAGGTACTGCTCTTCGCGCGCTCCCTGATCTGAAGTTTGCTGAGTTGCGCCTCAAGCTGCACGGTCTGCTTGCGCAGCAGCAGGAGCTCTTCTCGGCGTTTGTTGCGCGCCTGGTTGGGCTCGCGCACTGCTAGTCCCGTGCGAGGCTGCTGGCGACCAGTCGTCCTGATATTACTGCTCCTAATGGTGGTTAAAGGACTCACTTGGCGCGCGGCAGTCGGCGGCTGGAACTGCGCACTCGCTGTGAGGGTACGCGAGAGCTCCGACATGTCATGCGGACCAAGGGCGTTCACTTGCGGAGCGGATGACGCAATGACGTCACGCTGCCACGCTTGGTGGAGCTCGTCGTCGATCTCACTGGGCGCGCTGCTCTCCACAAAGTCGTCGAGGAACGCGAGCGCGGCGAGTAGGTCGTCGCCGTCGAGCGCGTGGTCGTCAAGCGAGGCGGCCATTGCAGTTGTGTGAAGGTGGGCTCTCAATGACGAGGCTGCTTGGGGAGTGCGCGTGTGAGCACAGGGTCGCGCGAGAGAGCGAGCAGCCGTCTTTATCAAGAGTCCAGAGCGACTCACAAGGCAGCAGTGTATCCACAATCCTGAACAAGCCCGCAATCCAGACACGCCACACTGGATACCCACTGCCAGCGCTGAGGTTCGCTGATGCTGGTGCCGGTGTGCGGAATGATTGTTTTGTCTGAATAATGGATCACAGTCGCACACGTGAGATAATCGCAATTGCGACCGATACTTTACATACGGTATCGGCAGGACAGACCGTTTGGCTCACTATCCAAAGAGCTAACACGCAGAAGCAAGTAGTGAACTACGGAAGGAGAAGCAGGCTCGTGAATTCTTCGAGCGTCTCACTCGACTCGCCTGTCGCTTCTTCTAGCACCAGCTCTGCGCTTTCTGTCGCCTCACAGTCGTCCGTGGGGCTCGAAGGCGCCTCGTTTTCACTGAAGATTTCGTTCACGCAGCGCTCGAGTTCCTACGACCAAGCAAAAAGAGTTCGAGGCAATGTTTGAAAATGAACAACGCCAATTGTGCTAAACGGACAATGCTCGCGCATACCTTAATTGCGGCCTTCTTGGTCACGATCTTGTCGAGTGTCTTGGCGATCTTGAGCTGCTTCTCGAGCACGAGCTTCAGTCGCACGTTCTCGCGCTCGGACTTGAGTCGCTCCTGACACTGACGGTGCGCCACGCCACGCCACATGCACGAGACGCCGTGCGCGTGGCGCCCGACACATTCGTCGGGTTGCTCACTACTGGAGAGCACCAGCGTTGGCGTAGCATCAATGCCGCTGCTGTCGCTAGCATCCTCGATGAGTCTTCGTGGGGATCCGTGCTCGCTCGGCTGCTTGAGCCGCTCGAGCTTGAGCTCCAGGTCAATGACCCGCTTGCGCAGGTAGATGAGCTCGCCCTTGCGCTCGTTGCGCGCCTTGTTCGGGTCCCACGTGATTGGCTTCTTCCCACTGGTCTGGTCCTTGCTGTGTGCGTTAGCGAGCCCGAACTCTTTGAACCCTTGCGACTTGGATCTTCTCCGACGTGGCGCCTTGGTCTGACCCGCTGATGGTGGTGGTGTGCTGGCGCGGGCATCCGAGAGCTCGATGAGCTGCTCGTCTTCTTCGTGTGTGGCTACCTCAGGCCACTCGGACGTCATGTACTCGTCCAGCACCAGTAGCGCGGCCTCTAGCCCACCCTGCTCGTCGTCGACTGAAGGCGCCATCATTGTTCTGTCGGTCTGAAGCTGTGGTTGAGTTACGGTTGGTGCTGTTGGCTGGGGTTTGATGTGTCACCTCCAGCTCATGTTGTGTTATGCGGTGGTGAGCAGATGTTATCAGCTGTGGACGACCAGGCGCAGGGTCTTCTTCTTCACCTGGCACCACCATCCCACTGTTTGCGCGAGCTGATTACCATCATTCTTGAGCGAATGTGCTTGTGGTCTTTTGGCGAGGCTGACGACCACAAGAACTGCGGGAGACCCTGAACGACACCGACGAACGATCTGAACTGCACAACCACTGACCCAACTGCATAGAATGCGTTATCGTTATCCAGCACCAGTTCGCACCAGTTGCCCATCACAGTCCACCCTCCGAAATTTATAGGTCCACTGAGCAAACGATCACACTTCAACAACAAACTCATCACTGAAACTCTGCCTAATTCCTGGCTTGCACAGTTCAGTCACACACTGACGAAGGTAGAGCTATTCCCTTCACTTGCACCGCCATCACCGTTTCTGCTGGCCATGGCCTGCTGCAGCAGCACGTCCTCGATCGTCTGGTTGCTCGTCCTGATGTTTGTAGTCGTGGTCGTGAGCACAAAGTCTGTCATGGCGTTCACCTGCGGGTGGTTGCCCTCCACGTACTGCTTCGAGAAAATCGGCGTGATCACATAACACGGCTGCGCCATCGTGAACGTATCATTCGAGTCAGCAATCGGCTTTTTGATGACCACGTAGCCTTTCGCTAAAAAGCGCACGCCGTGCAGAGGCTCGCCAGAGAACGTGATCTGGTCCACAGATGACTGCCAAATGATCACCACGCGGTCTTGTTCCTCGTAGCGCCGGATAACCTGCTTCACGCCAAAGTTCACCCACCGACCCTTCACATGGAGCTCCAGGTGGAAGTTCTGTATACACAGAGTGCCAGCAATATCTCGCTTAGTACACCAGCAGCCCTCCGATGAGACTGTGTTCCAGGATTGCAGCCTACCTTGATGTACGAGCTCGTCTGGTGCAGGAAGACCTTGGGCGACTTGTTGTAGTAGATGTGCGTCGGCAGCCGCTCTTTTGCGAACACAAAGTGGTCCCAAACGGTCTCGACCGTCGCGTCGTAGTCGAAAGGGAGCAGTTTCGTCGCGAAAATCTCGAGAATGACCGAGTCGGAGCTCCCACTGGACCGCATCTGCACGCTCAGGTGCGAATCGGTGGCGGTTGCGAGTCCGTTGGCTTCAAAGACCGCGTTGAGTTCAGCGTAGGACTACTCGACGCCAACGAGGAGCCCGTTGTAGATTGCAGAGTCCGCGTCGTGCCGTACCGGTGGGTACATATCTCGAATCTGGCTGGCGGTAAAGCACTGCTCGATTTCCTAATGCAGCAATACAAGTATCAGCTGGCCAGCGAATTGTAGACCCCAGTGCAATGTGGTAGATACTGAGACTCACATTGGTGGACGTGGCTCGGCCCAGGTGCTTCTCGAGGCTTCGGGCGATCTTCAGCTGGCTCTCGAGCACGAGCTTCAAGCGGATGTTCGGCCTTCTCACGCATCACCCACTGGTTCTTCGCGACTTGCTCCCATACGCGCTTCTTGGGGGTTTCCTCTGTGGGAGCTGGAGTTCTTGTTGTTGTTGTTGTACGTGCGCAGTGGTACCGACGAGGCGCTATGATGGACGAGGGTGTCTTTGCTTGGAGCTCTGCGAGCTGAACCTCCAGGTCCAGCACCATCCTACGTAGATACGCGAGCTCCTCTCTGCGCTCCTTGCGCGCTTTGTTCGGGTCCCACGTGGTCTTCTTCACCTTCTTTTTGCTTGGCTGAATGGCGACGAAAACGGGTCGCTCTTGTACTCGACCATCGTGCTCGTGTGGCCGCTGTAGCTCTGATAGCAGGATGGCCGAGTCGGACTGGACGAGACTCGAAAGCTCGTCGATCTCTTCCGAGCTCAGGTCGCCAAGTGGCGCTAGCGAACGCGCGACAGCAATGCTGTGCGCTGCGGAGTGCGGCATAGTCATCTCTGTTACCATGTGTCGCTGCGGTATTGATGCGTGGGCGTGATTACCATCATGATACGCTCGCTCTGTCAATGTTGCCACAGATGGCGACGGCGGTGGGTACGGGAACCCATCGATGAAGCCGATCGCAGCGAGCAGCTCGTCTCCGAGATGCTCTGCGTCCTCAAATGATGCCGCCATGGCTGGTGCTGACGAAGGCGTTGGTCCGGATGAGTGTAATCCAGCGCGCGTGTATAGGCTGAGCTGCACGTTTGCGTAGTACAGCTGGGGATGCACTGTGCGTATGGGAGCGTCGGGCTAGGGGGATTCGAGGGCGTGCGTACGCTGCTCTTCCATTGGGTTGTCCTGCTTCGGCGTGTACTCTTCCGCTGGTTTGATTCTGATATGCTTGGCTGGAAAAGCGGAACACCGAGGTACCTTGTTGGGACAGGTTCTCTTAGATGCCCACCTTCGAGTCATGATGAGGATAAGCCATCAGGTAGCGGAGATAAAGAGGCTCTATCTGAGAGATCTGCAACACTGAGCAGGTCATCAACAGCATGGCTGCTCCGCACGTGCCTGCATTGGTTAAGGAGCGACACCACTTGGCGATCCGACAGGCTCATCGATCGCCCCTGAGCTCGCTTGAATCGCTTCACCATTAGAAACTCGTCATTTACACACACCACCTTGGCATCATCGATTTCCAATGTCATGTTCATTCCTCTCAGTGCTGTACAACATGTAAATATGTCCAAGTCTCCTTCTGATCCGAGGCACTCCGCTAGGCTGCACGCCTCTTCAAAGCCCGCTGATCTTCATCGCCTGCCGCAGCAGTACGTCCTCGATCATCTGGTGGCTCGCAGAAATGCTCGACTCGGTAGAACTCAGCACGAAATCCGTGATTGCGCCGACCTGTGGGTGATCGTCCTGCGTCCACTCGCCCGTGAACACGGGCGTCGTGATGTAGCACGACTGCAGCAGCGAGAAGTCGCCCTCGACAGACGTGGGCTTCTTAATGAGAATGTATCCCTTCTCCAGGAAACGCACACCCGTCAATGGCTCTTCAGACAACTCAATAGGGTCAATAAACGCCCACCAGACGACCACAATGCGCCCTGCTTCAACATAACGCCGCAGGATTCGTTTGACTCGGAAGATCGCGCTCGTGGAATTCGCGTGGCGCACCATATTGAAATTCTCCACAAGCGAATCTTCCGTGGTGCCCAGGGCCTCGGATTTCTCGTAGTAGCGGCGGTACGGCCGGCGCTCCGTGGGGTTGGCGAAGTGGTCCCACACGGCCTCGCTTGTCGCGTGCGTATTGAAGGGGAGCACCTTGCCGCGGAATACCTCGAGATAGATGCCGTTCGAGCCGTTGAGCCGCATCTTGGCATCACTGTGCATTATCTCGCACTTGGCGAGTCCGTTCGCCTCAAAGACAGCATCAATCTCCGAGTGCGCCTCGTCGACACCGGCCAGTAACTGCTCGAACGTAGCGTAGTCGGAGCGGTCGGCTGTCGGTGGGTACACGTGCGTAAGGCCCTTGGCGTTCACGCACTCCTCGGCCTTCTTGCACGGCGCCGTGGTCTTGTTGAGAATCTCCTCGAGGCTCTTGGCGATCTTGAGCTGGCCCTCGAGCACGAGCTTTAGGCGAATGTTCTCACGCTCTGACTTGACGCGCTCCTCACGCTGGCGGTCGGCCAGCGCCTTCCATACATTCGACACGGCCGAGCTCTGCTGCCTTGAGTTCATAGGTCTAGGAGCGAGCTGCTGGATTGACGATGAAGGTGGTGGACTCGGGTGGACCTGTGACGACGACGCGAGGCGCGGTTTCTTGGTCTGAATGTTGTCGAGCTGGTGCTGTAGATCCGTCACCTGCTTGCGCAGGTACATGAGCTCGGCCTTGCGTTCATTGCGCGCTTTGTTCGGGTTCCACGTGATCGGCTTCTTGCCGTTCTTCGTCGTCTGCGTTGCTGCTGGCACGATCTTCTTGGCCTTAGGCTGCACGGGGCGGAACTGACGCAGGTGGACTGGCAGTGACGATGGCTTACTGAGCAGCGGGGACTCAACGTTTTGCAGGAACGGCGACGTGATCTGCAGCGGCCCCTGGTCGATCAGGCTCGGGATCTCAACAAGATCGAGCTCACCCAACGAGAGCAGCTCATCGTCATCTGGAAAGACGTCTTTGACCGTCTTGTTGAGCGTGTGGGTGGTGATCGTGGCCTTGCGTGAGCGTCCATTGCGAATTGCCAAGTGACGAGCGGCGGGCACTTCGTCGTTGAACTCGGACGACGAGCTCTCATACTCGTCCACGAAAGTGAGCGCCGCTTGGAAGTCCTCGGATGCGGCGTCTTCAATCAGGAATGTCATGATCCTGGAACAGTGGTGGCGCTGCTGGTGGTAATGACGCGCAGCGGACGAGTTAGAGAATGAGAGGCACTCTTCCAATCGTGCAGGGCCGACGAGTGAGCGAGCTGTGAGGTCGGAGACGCGCTTGGCTTCGTAAATGCCCAATGCCTGCTGGTTGTTTGTGAACGTAATCGCCGCACACTCAGCCGGCGAGTGTGAGAGCACCTCTCAGTATCATCTGGTGGGACAGAGCGCGGTTAGCCTAATGCGGATTTTTAAAACGTTTCAAATACTTACTGTACTTTACTAAAGTTGTTTTTTGTATTTAGTTTGTGTTAATTACGAAAGTGTCTATTTGTCCGCACTCATCCAAACACGAAAGTTGGATGAGGTGAGGAAGACCAACACTCATGCTCATCACTCTTCGCTTACGGTACGGTACCGGTACGGTACTGCACTGAGTGAAATGGTACATGTACTTTTTTCGACAACTCGGTGTTGATAACTTTCGAAGCGGACGCATGCACGCTTGACCAGCTCACTCTCTCGTCAAACGTCTCCAGCTCATCTGGCGGTCAAGGCATGCTTGAACCATTGACACAAGAACTTTGCTTCGTATCGCTACCAGCGCTCCAATGGTGGCACTATGCTCTTATTGCTGTTCGTCCTCGAGTCGTAGTCGCCTTCTGTGTGGCCAAAGTTTGCCACCGAACCAAATTCGACG
This sequence comes from Globisporangium iwayamae, assembly GCA_023336215.1. Lineage (NCBI taxonomy): Eukaryota > Oomycota > Peronosporomycetes > Pythiales > Pythiaceae > Globisporangium > Globisporangium iwayamae. The sequence goes on from JAADWP010000314.1 coordinate 17,759, forward strand.
TTAGAATTCAGCTTATAAACCGAAATGCATCATTCCAGTTCAGCGTGAGTTGTACAGTTGCTGCATGCATTATTCTTGCTGCCTCCAGAGAATGACGGTCACTCAGGTCGGTCTTCATTATGCAAGGAGTGCTCGTGGAGAAGCCTGACTGCCTGTCGAACGAGAGGTGACGATGGCAGACGACGAGCAACAGACACTGCTCGACATCCTCGCGTTCATCGACGCGTCTTCACTCGCGTTTGGTGCTGCTGATGACGACGACGACGACGCTTTGCCACTGCTGCCGTTCCCTGACAACGCTGACGACGCCGACCTACAGCTCGACACGCAATTCGAGGCGTCTTCAACTGCGGCTACTGGTACGAACGAACTCGATGTGGGACCACAATCACAAGCACAGCACAAGAAAGTGTACGTGAGGCGCAACCCGCGCAAGCAGATCGCGCAGCTCAAAAAACAAGCAGAGCTCCTGCACGAGCGGCTCACATTGCTACGGCGTCGCCAGAGCCATGCAACACAGCGAATGCTCCCGTATCAGCCTCGTCTAGCGCCGACCGTAACAACTGATCACACGGCTTCAAGAGAAGATAGTGGAGATGGAGAGCCGGCTTTTCACCAGTGGATCGACAAGGCTCTTGTCGAGTTTGAGAGGCGCATGGAGTCCGAAGAGCTGAACACATACCTTAAAAACTCGCTGGCTCGACAGCTCCGAGTCAGCAAGGCATTGGCTTCCATTCTGCGTGCGGATGACGAGGTAAGTAGCCATGGAAATACACCAAGTCTAGACATCAGACTTGGGATAGTTACGATTTTTCATTTATTCTATTGCCCACTGTGCCTTGTAGAGTACCGAGATACAGCACATGTACGGACGCCACCCGGCTAATAGAAGCGATACGCATGACCAGCTCTTCACGCAGTTATACCACTACCTGGAGGCACTCTACTGCAACACGGGGCTCATCATGGACAAGCTCAGCGCTGGTAGCAGCAGTAGTGTGACGGATTTGAGCATCAGCAGTCGGAGTCGAGTGGACCCAGCGCTGGGGCTGACGCTCGAGTTCACAGCAAACACACCAGTGATGTGCGAGTTCACCGCCTTTGAGAAACTCCTGTGGGGACGGATGCAGACGAGCAGCATTACGCACGAGTGCCAGCACTTTGAAGACAAAGCCAAGGTACGCCCAACGAGGCTCAGTGATTTATTGTGCATTAACCAAGGCTGATTACCGGGTGTTTATATATTGACAGAGCCGACGGCAGCCACCGAGCAACTGTGTGGAGAAATACTTGCAGCTCGCATTCGATGCACCGCACGGTCAGATGACTCTGACTGGCTCATCCGTCGCTCGAAGGTTCGCCAGTGCAGAACGCACGGTCTTCGTGCTCTCTTCTCGATGTCGCTGCTCCCAAAGCGACATCCAGCTGCGTGAGGACTGCTGGATGATCGTCAGCAATGTCAGCAGTAACACCAGTTCAACCTCCACCACCTTCGACTCGCCGATGACACGCGTCCAGCAATTCTACCAAGTTCACGTGGATCAAAGCAGCGGGCAGTCAGCGAGTCCTGAGATTCGGGAACTTCAAGGGTTCGTGCTTAAGTCATCAGGCGACAGGATCCAGAATCACCAGCGGCTCCTGCAGCAATCGTTGATGACGGAGTTTGGTTCGAATGACCACCACCAGCCACGTGGTGGCGATCAGGCAACTTCGTGTCAGCGATATTTCGAGGTAGTGTAGCGAATTTTGATGACGATCTCGTCGCAGCATGACAGCTACTGAGCGGTGTGACCACAGAGAACGGGATGGACATTGCACAAGACCTCTGGCGGAGAAGGCCTGTGGACACAGTGCAGCTCAGTGGATATGGCTGAACACCACTGGGGGTGAGCTGAGCTGCAAGACAAGGCTCGCTTCTTGTGATTGCACCCAGCTTCTGAGATTCCTATAGAAATTCGAATGTGTATGTAAAATTGTGAGTAGCATTCCATTCTGCTGATAACTCAGAACATGTTGGAATTTAGATGTCACAAACTATAGAAACATTCCAGTTGTTGTCCGACGGCGGGCAGACTGACAAAGGTGCTCAGAGTGCTGGTCACATCCTTTGATGAGGGCGAAGTGTTATCATTCCACCAACCCAACGCCTGCTGTCCCAAAGAAGAGTTCTCGATGGCGATGCACGTGAGCGACGACGACCAACTGCTGGACGAAGTGCTCTCATTCATCGAGGCGTCGCCCTACGATCTCCCGCTTGACTATGGTGTTACTGGCGACGACGGTGACAACGACTTGGAAGCGCTGCCATCGCTGCTGCTTCTGCTGCCGCTTGAGGCCGCAGAGTTCGTCGACAGTGGAGCCACCCCGTCACCAACGACGTCTGCTAATGATATCCATGACAGGGCTCAACTGCCTGCTGTGCGGAAGAAGAAAGTATACCCGCGACGCGACCCGCGCAAAGAGATCGCGGCGCTGCAGGCGGAGGCTCAACAACTGGAGGATGAGCGCTTGGCGCTGCTCCGACGACGCCAGAGCGCGATCACGCGATTTTCCCCGTATCGCAATCCCCAGCTTACAGCTCGAGCCACCGTCGAAGGTGAAGCAGCAACAAGAGCACCTGGGTCTCAAGCGTGGATGAAAAGAGCTCTTGAGGAGATTGCAAAGTGCGAACAATCCGAACAGATGAACGCGTTCCTGAAAGTCACACTGGCCAAGCACCTCCGAGTGAGCAAAGCGCTACGCTCCAGCATTCATAGCGACGATATAGATGCAGCTGTGAGTCTATCGAGACTGTTAGTGCAGATTATAGCATTAGTATGATGAGCTTACTGATTTGTGTTGTGTCTTGTGTCTTGGATAGGCTCTGAAAAACCATCTAGCGGCTATCGATGACGGCTACCAGCTCTTCACACAGTTATACCACTACCTGGAGGCACTCTACTGCAACACGGGGCTCATCATGGACAAACTCGGCACTGGCAGCAGCAGCAGTGTGACGGATTTGAGCATCAGCAGTCGGAGTCGAGTGGACCCAACGCTCGGGCTCGTCCTGGAGTGCTCGTCAAGTACCGAATTGCTCTGTGATTTTCGTACGCTGGGGCAACTGCTCTGGAGTCGAATGATCACCAGTACAGTTACGTACGAGTGCCAGCGCTACGAGGACAAGACGAAGGTGAGTCATTTTCATACAATTTGTGTGTACGCTTGAAAGGCGTGTGGGTTCGTTCGTATGACCTCTAGCGTTTTCCTCGATTTGATTGTTTGTAGAGCCGAACACAACGATCGAGCGACGCGTTTGAAAAGCACGTACAGCTACCTCTCAGTGGACAGTTTGGTCAGATAACCCTCAGTGGCACGTTGGTCGCGCGCAAGTTCACGAGTGCAGACCGCACTGTCATCGTGCTCACGACACGAAGTCGCTGTTCAGAACTGGACATCCAGCTGCGTGCAGACAACTGGGTGATCGCAAGCAACGTCAACAGTATATCGGGGTCATCTATGGCCCGTGTCCAGTCGTTCAACCGAGTTCACGTGGATCAATCCAACGGACACGGAGCGTCACAAGAACTGGCGGAGGTTCTGGTGAAATCGGTAGGCGACAGGACGCACAAGCACCAACAGCTCGTTCAGCAGACGTTGATGACGGAATTTGGCTCAGACAGCCAGGCAGCGAGTTTAGAATCAGCTTCACGTCAACCGCAGTTTGCGGCGTTGTGAACGCAATGAGGGGTCTCGTTAGTCGTCCTAGGATCAAATAAACAAAGGACGCGAACGTAAGTAGTCGGCAGTGTACGGCGACTTTGACAAGTAGTTAGTTTCCTATTTGTATCTATTGTGGTGTGCTGCTGCTCGTGTGCACGCTGAGCGTGCCGTCATTCCAAGCTGCAAGAGTGACGCGCTGTTAATCAGATATCTACATAAATAGGCGTACAGTATTATTTTAATCGAAAAGTGACAGTACAGGTTGCTCAGGCAGTTCATTGACTTCCCACCTCTAGCTGTAGCGACAAACTACTGGCTCGGATTGCGCACTGTCTAGTGTCGCCAAAGAGCCAAACTGTCTTAAGAGGTTTGACTGGATGTGCAGCTGGTAGGCGCGCATCGTCTCGCAGTGCCACTGGAGGATGAAGTTCACAAAGTACGGGGCGTCAAGGGTGTGACGGTCTGCTGATGAACCGCTCGTGCGGTCGGAATGCAGTCGATAGCACGTCTGGAACAGCACACTGGGCGGCGTGATATTCGGAACACTCGCGCTCTGCTCAGACGCCGTTTGCAGCAAAATGAGCCACCCGATCTCGCGGAACGTGAGCTCCGTGCCTGCAAGCGATAGTGTCGTTGTGAACGTGATCACGATACGGTGCTGCTCCACGAATTTGCGGATCGCCGACACGCCGTTGAGGTAGATCGAGCCGAACTGACAGTCGAGCTTGCGTATGAACTGGTGCTCGTGGATCGCTTCAGAGCGCATACGCATGTCCTGTTGATCGGTCATAACAGTCATGTTAAAATCTGTTATGATGAATAAGCACGAGTGCAGTACAACAGTAGACACATATATGACGTACGTGGCTCACAACTTGGGGCTTCTTCGCGTGCTCTTTGCTGCTGAACATCCCCCACACTTGCGTCGTCAACTCGTCCAGCTCGCAATGGAGTGGTGTGTTGGTCGTGTACTCGAAGATGTCGCCGAGGGGAATGTCGTGGTGCACTTTGCTGCTGCTCCACAGTCGCGTTGTGTCGCGCTTGCTGATTGATACACTGACTGCAGCGGCCTGCGCGTACAAGTTTTCCAGGGAGTGGTGAAGCTTCGCAAACGCGAGTGAGGTGTCTCGGATCATGGCATGATTGTGAATCGGCGGTGTGGTGTTTCTGTCGAAGAGAGCATCTACGTCCTACATAAATCAAACAATGAAGCGCGTGTGTCAGAAGGCAAAGCATTTCAAAAAGTGACTAGACAGACTCTAGCAAGCACGTACCGCTGGCGTGAGCTTCTTCTTGAACAAGCTCTCGAGCTGCTGGCAAAGCTTGACTTGCCTCCTCAACGCGACTTTGAGCTTCGCATTCAGCAATTCGGCTTCGTGAAGCTTTGCGCGCTCGAGCACTATGTCACCAACCTCCAACGAGCTGCCTTGTACACCACGAACCTGCAAACGTGCGCCATATGTGATGCGATTGGAGTGGAATCCTGGCCCGATAGTTTGAGCTCGTGGGCGCTCTTTCAGTCGATCAATTCGTGCCGTCAGCTGGATTACCTGCTCACGCAGCTCGAGGATCTCAGTTCTTGTTCGCCTTCGCGGTGCAGTTGGCCCAGCGGCCTTGTACTTCTTCGTAGCTCGCTGGCGTGTTGGCTTGAAGCACGCGACGGCTTGCCTATCGTCAGTATCGCTGGTGCTGCTGTGCGTAGCACTACCGATGCTCTCGGGGTCAGACGCTGGCGAATCTAACACCACATCATCTTCCTCCAGCAATGCGTCCAAGTCGAACGCGACGTCGAACGTCGTGCGAAGGTCCTGCTGCTCGTCGCCGCAGCTGTCGAGGAACGCGAGAGCCGCCTCCAGTGAGTGCTCCTCCTCTATTAGAGAGAAGCTCATGATCTGTTGTAGTTTGCGGCGCTGTTCTAATGCTGAAGTGGTGTGGGGTTCGTGTTGCGAAATGAGCATCTCCGCTCTGAGCTTGAGCCATCTCGTCCTCACATGCGTGGCACAATCGGCGTGATGATGACACTGCATACCATCATTCCGATGCAAGAGTGACGTCTGAGACAGGCAATATTTACCCAATTGAAGTTCATTTTGAAAAACAAATCCAATATGCGGTGCCGTGGTCAAGAAACATGTGGATCATGTACTTCCATGGTCGAACCAGAACACGACTCTGCCAGACTCCTCGTGACCAGGAAAGACATAGCGGAGTGGCATCGATTGATCCCCACACTAATAAAGACTAGCTAGAGGCGTGCTATTGCTCATGTGCACTTTAATCAGTCATATCGCTACAATACTCCACACCGCTTCAATACCACTGCTCCCGTCTCGTCGATCACAACGCACTCCTCGGTCGCTAAGCTACACGCAATAGAATGCGCATTCATCAAAACCATCCATTATGCACGACAGAGATACGAATACTACTTCGATGCACGCTGGAGACGCGTTTGTGAAGCCGACTACAATTACAAACTCACTGCCGACTGCGGCGCGCCAAGCTGCTCTAGCACCGCGGACTGCAGACGCAGCATCTTCTCACGCATCTCTTCGCACTTGGCTACGAGGATAAAGTCCTGGAAGTACGCGCTGTGCTCCAATGCCTGGGTATTTAAAGCACTGGAGTCGCTAGTTCTGTCTCGCTGGATCCGACTGAAAGTCTGGAGCAGCGCCTGAGCTTCCGATGACGACGACGAGGACGATGACGCATTGCTTCTTCGCTCCGTCATGATGAACAAGCCGTCCATCTCGAACGTGAGCTCCGTGCCCGCGAGCGCCACCTTGGACTTGCTAGCGAACACGTGGCGATGGGGCTCGTCAAACTTGCGCGCAACTGCCACGCCGTCCAGGAGGATCGTGCCAAACTGACACTCCATCTTCTGCATGTAGCTCGTCTCGTAGCACATGCTCGAGGACACCCGTCCGACCTACGGTGCGTATCAAAGTGAGCATTAGACAAGCGTCATGTGTGTATAAGAAGTGGTGCAATGGAACAAAACGTACCCGGATAGTCCCGTGTTGCTTCTTCGCCTGTTGCTGTTTCGATGCCACGTAGGTCATCAGGAGCGCGTCGAGCTCGCGCAGACTGCACGTAACTGGCGTGTTGGTCGTGAACTCGAGCGTTTGGCCCAGCACGTGGTCATTCTGTACGTGGCTACTGCTGAAGACGCGCGAGGTGTCTTGATAGTTGAGCGAATCGCAGACAAGCACGGCCTGGTGGTACAGCAGCACCAGCTCGTTAAGCAATTGCGTGACGTTGAATACGCAGCGTTCAGCGTCTGCCATCAAGTCGTCACGGAGGTCAATCGCGTTCGAATTGGACCTCTTTACCTGAAGCAAAGGCTCCGACTTCTGCGCAATCAAACCGCAAGAAACGAAGCACAAGGCATCATTTAGCATCTTGACCACCGTATATGCTAGGCAGACAGAATAGAGCAACTGCAAACAACACGTACCAAAGCAACAATCTGCCTCACGAGCGTCTCTATCTTCTTCGCGAGCCTGAGCTCTTTCCTCCACGCGAACTTGAGCTTCTGGTTGATCTTCTCGGACTCCTGAAGCTTCTGGAGCTCGTTCATTGCATTCTGGTACGCTGCGGAGCGATCATTCGTGTTGACGGGCGACTGGAGACGTGGGTCTATCACCTTTCTCGGACTCGCCAGGTGCCTCACTCTCAGGGCAGTGATTGTTGGAATGTGCTTCTCTGCTGGACAGAGCCTCTGTAGTTGGTTCAGCCTCATAGTCAAGTGGGTCACTTGCTGACGCAGATCGGCCATAATTTCCTTCGGTCCTCGCTTCCCAGCTGACGGCGCTGCTCTTTTTCTCTTTGGCTTGAGCTTCTCGCACGATTGAGTGCTGGGCACATCGAGGGTCGGGGCTGGCGCTGCAGGAACGCTCAAGCTGCTGGTGATGACGGTGGGTGGCTGTACAGAAGGAAGATCTGCATTGGATGAGAGTTCCAGCTCTTGGCAGCTGAATGCAGTGTCCAAGTCAAGGCAGAGGTCGACTTCTGGCAGGAGGTCGTCGTAGCCGTCGAGGAGCTCGAGCGCAGCGTCGACGCTCGCATGCTCCTCGTTCGCTCGCAGCAGCGAGGAGCTCATAAGGCGAAGGGAGGAGAAGCAAGACTGATGACTACCGCAGCAAGCAAGCAAGCAGGCACGTAGGCGCTTGCGGCAGTTGATAATTGGTGCCGAGGTGGAATGAACTGAGCTCCTCGTCGAGTCGAAGCTTTCACTCGATTGATTGATTACTGTGCAAAACAAAGCGCCATCAAAACAATCATTATGGTGGAAGAGTGTGGGTAGCAACCTTCTGTTCCAAAAAAAGGGGACGATTTGCTTAGACTGCATCGTTAGTGGACTTCTGCGAAAATAACGAACACGATAACAGAGACGCTGCTGCTCATGGTGTAATTGCGCGCAAAGCGAGCATGACGGAAAAGATCTCAGCTCCAGTTCTCTTGGCAGACTATACGGTGCCTGGCTGCTGGGCGGAGGAACCCAGTTGCTCGAGCATCGCCGACTGGAGGTGCAGTAGATTCTCGCACGCCTCTTCGCCCTTGGTCACAAGGATGAAGTCCTGAAAGTATGCGGCATGTTCGAGCGCACATCCGCCGCTTGAAGTCGCAAAGCTGTTTCTGTCTCGAGAGATCCGACAGAACTGCTGGAGCAGCGCCTGCGGAGTTTTAGCTGTTGTTCTTGGCTCGGTGCCACCTGCGGCGGAGCTTCTTTGCTCCGTCATGATGAACCACCCGTCGAGCCGAAATCTGAGGTCCGTGCCTGCGAGAGCCGCCTTGGACGTGAACACGAACACGTGGCGGTGTGGCTCGTCGAACTTGCGCGCGACTATCACGCCATTGAGGTGGATTGTGCCGAACTGTGACTCCATTCTCTGCGTGATCGGACGTTCGTAACACAAACTCGTGGTCACGCATCCGTCCTAGGGTGTGTTTAGAAAATTTTCATAGGAATTAGCCACACTGCGCAGAAAACAAAGTGCGCAACGCGTGCAAAATGAGCGAAGGGTGTACCTGACTGGCCACGTGGTGCTTCGCGGCGTGACGCTGCTTGAAGGCCAAATAGCTCGTCAAGAGCGCGTCAAGCTTCTCGAGGCTGCATGCGAGCGGCGTGTTGGTCGTGAACTCGAGCGTCCGGCCGAGCTCGTGGTCGTTGTGCACGTGGCTGCTGCTGAAGACTCGGGATGTGTCTCGCAGGCTGATTGCGTGACAGATGTGCGTAGCCTGGTGGTACATCGCCACCAGCTCATCCAGTAGCTGCCTGACAATGAACACGTGATGGTCTTCTTGTGCCATTGATTTGTCGCGAATAGCAAGAGCACTCGCGTTGGTGCTCTTTGCTCTCAGCACAGACTCGGACTTCTGTAGTAGTATAGACACACAGTGCACGACAAATACGAACGGTCAGGACATGCCGACTGGTGCTGGAAGACAGATAGATGGTAAGACGCTAACGATACGCACCAACGTCGCGATCTCTCGGACAAGTGTCTCCAATCTCCTGGTGATCTTCGCCTCTCTCCTCCACGCGAACTTGAGCTGCTGGTTCAGTTTCTCTGACGCCTCGAGCTTCTGGAGTTCGAGCATGGCGTTCTGATATGCGGCAGCTGATCGCTTGTTTGTACTAATACCAGACGGGTTGGAGCGTGACATCATCGCCGTCATCGTCGGGCTTGAGCCTCGCTCTCGCAGAGCTACACTACGTTTCGCTGGAGAAAGAAGCTTCTGGAGCTGGCTCAGCCTCGCTGTCAAGTGGACCACTTGCTGGCGCAGATCGGCTACGTCTTCCTTATGCCCTTGCTTCACGGCTGGCGGTGCTGATCGCAAGCCTTTCCGCTTGGTCTTACTGCTGGCCTCCTGCACACCAAGCACATTCCACTTCTCGTCACTGCTGGTGGATCCATCTGCAGCAGAGAAGTCGGGGTTGGACGACAGCTCTTGATCAAACTCCGGCGCTGGACTACCCAATGTCCACACGTCCAGGTCGGTGGGGAGGTCACTAATAAGCGCGTCACCGAGGTCGTCGTCGTACTTGTCAAGGAGCACGAGTGCGGCGTCGAAGCTCGCACGCGTCTCGTCCAGCAGCGACATTGAAGAGCTCGTGGTAGGAGTGGAGACGCTTCGCCGACGGCTTCTGGGGTGACCGGAAGGCGGAGACGTGAGCTTCGTGGCTTGTCAGCAGGCGGAGCCAAACCTGGGAATAAGCAGAACAACAAATGCTTCGCTTTGATTGATTACGCAGCAAATCGAAGCGCCATCCAGAATGTACTGAGACGGGAAGAGCGATATTTCATATTGTGTGGGTTATAATTGAGGCATTCCAACAAGTGAGGAAATTGGCAGTAGAACGTAGACCATGCAACCACGCAGAGTGACTCGGCAGCGATCTCCAACGAAGCCGTGTGTGTGTGTGTGTGTG
>JAADWP010000315.1:0-27848 GCA_023336215.1 Globisporangium iwayamae
CTCGTTGCTCGCCAAGTTCCTCTTGATTCTCTGGTAACTAGAGCGCAATGCGGGCGACGGTAGGGGTGGGCTCATTCATGGGGCACAGAAAAAGACAAGTGATGTCTCGCTACCAGGACGAACGCTCCAAGAGGATTGCGCTGGTGGTGAGGTTGGCTCCCTCGTATAGTTGCTGGCGCTGTTGTCGCCACCCTCAGTACTGCTTAACTCGCGAGCGAGGAGAACGCTACCACTCAATTCGTCGTCGGTATTTTGTAGCATCAGCTCGTTTTTGCGCAATTATCTGACTACGCCCTCTCGCACGTAAGCTAGCCTGTTGCGGAAGAGTGCAGCGAAGGCGGCAGTGATCCGTCCTCCTTTGAAGACTGCAATGTCTTCAAAGTTCCTCTTGTGCGCCCTCTCGCTGTAGTTGTAGGAACCTGCATGTCGATACAAGACATGCACGTAAATGTCCAAACAGGCAACAGAATCGCATGGCATCACAGAGCAAAAAGGTGCTTACCGTGGAGAAGGATACTGTTATTGATGATCGCAAACTATATCGTCACAGCACCAATACCGTTAGTCAGTGACCTCAGTGAAAGACATGCAGAGTACAGCAACACTCGCCTTGTGGTGCAGCGTGCGAGGAGACTGGAAGATCGGGACGCCCTTTTCCTCGAGGCGGTGTATTCTGGATTCACTGCGTTTATCCATCTCGGAGTCGACGAGTATCCGCACACACATGTTTGGCCTGCGATGCAGTTCCAATATCTTCTTCTCGACCTGAAACAAAACAAGAACGGAACATGTGAGCCAAAACCAATAAATCATAACGCCATAGAAGCGCGACAAAGCTGGAAACGAACCTCGCTGCTGGTAATCGTGTACATGCACACATCCAGCGTGTCGGTCGTCTCGCTGAAGTACTGCATGAGATCCTCCACGGACGATCTGCCGACATGTTCACGCTTGCATTTGTTGTTGCCGCACCTCATACCAGGACTTGGCCGGTTTTCACAAATTCTGTCAGGAAAATCGAGCAGCTTCATGGAGGAAAGTGAGAGGCTGATAGTTTAAAGGGACAGAAGAGGCAAGACTGGACACTTTGGCTGTGGCGCTTCGCATCGCAGGCCGCCCGCCACAGGTAGTTCCTTTCATAAAGTTGGCGATGGCAGCTCAAACGTTGGCCGAAATCTAACATGGCCAGCTCCAAAGACCGAACTGCCACGAACAACGCTTTTCTTGCGTCCGTCTCTCAATTGTAAATAACAGGGTAGCATCTCAAGGCGAGCCGATGCTCAGTGCTCTTCGTTGACGCTTGACGTTCGACTTGGGCGAACTCTGAACCACTACATATACATGTACGCGCCAAGGCTCGTTTCGATAGAGTAAAACGCAAGGCAGAGCAGTCGCTGAAAACATGCTGAGGCGGCTTGCGCGGCAGGCGCTCTCAAGCGTCTTGATACTCAGCGCGGTCAGGTGCTCCTCGTACTACTTCAATGGAGACACCGGTTGTCTGTTGACTCTGGCGAGGCTGGCTGACCCAGATGCTTTCGCCGCATCCAACGACGGAAGCGATCGCTTGCAGACGGCAGTTGAGTTCTGTGAGTCACGCTGTTGACGCTGGTTCCAAAATAGCAAGCACGCGGGTGGTTGCGAGACACTCTCTTTACTGCTGTGGGGAACATACACACTTGCATGCTTTCTAGTAGAGTGTAAAGGAAGCCAAAGTTGCTTGTTCCCATGCTGTTGGTGGTGAGTCAGTGCAAGAACTCGTGCGGGGTTCAGGAAAATAAGAATGGCAAATAAGCAAGCGAGAGTGAGTGACAGGCGATGTCCAATTGCCATCAGGTTGCGAGCACGCGATCGGCGGCGAGTACCACAGATAGAGCAAGGGGAGTGATCGGAGCAAAGCAAGCGCTCGACTATTATCATGAAAGGCTCAGGGCGGCAATCGGAGGGAGTTCCTGTCTGAACAACATTCCCGCTTCAACTTGACTTTGGAGGTATATTAGCTCCACTCGGACCAGCAGTTAGATCTTTCAGCTGTTTATAAGTGTTAGATTGATCATCCTACTTTATAAAGGGTTTTGTAGCACAGATATTGACCGCTTTTCCACACTGCCATCTGGCTCCGAGCAAAAGTGTCCTTTCGCGTCCGTCCGTCTGTCATTGACATTTGCTGCGTATCCAAACTCGTATGCAAAACACAAAACGCCCAGTGGTTCTGTTTTGCTTGCCACGCACGTGGACCAGACGGACCAAGAAAGCTGTTTCCAGCGAACGAACAGGCCGAGCGCCTGGATGAGGTTCAAACCAAGAACACCACCACCCAACGGGCAGCGGACGACGCGCGAGCAATTCGTGGATTCAGTGAAACCAGCTGCTCTCCACGCGCGTTCCACCTGTGGATAGGAGTGGGTTGTACAGTAGTCGAAAGGCTGAAGCCAACCGCCCAGCTAGCCAGCAGCGGTTGATACCCAGTGAACCATACCATTACCATAGAGAAGCTAGAGAGAGAGAGGGAGGGAGGAGAGAGAGGCGCACGCGTGCCTGCCAGGTGGTTAATCGCCTGAGCCTACGGCCGTTCTGTCTGAATCCTTCTTGTGCCTCTTGTTGCTCAGCTCAGCTCCCACGGTGATCGCCGTGCCTCTGCTGCGTGATTCATTCCGCAATTTGCCTCCTCCAGTAAACAAGCAGCCCAGTCCACTACCAACACATCATGTTGAGCCTCGCATTCAAGTCTCTCTCGATCGCGCTCGTCGCCTTCCTCTGCGCAACAACAACGACATGCGAAGCGCAAGAGCAGCAGCTACGCGGCCTGCGCGTGATGGTCGACGCGGACTTCCAGGCTGCGATGCTCAAGGCCGTGAATGCCGAGCGCGCCAAGCAGGGCAAGGCCGCGTTTTGCACCAACAAGAAGCTCCAGGCCGCGGCACAGGTGCACTCGGAGGATCAGGCCAAGAACAACATGATGAGTCACACGGGCTCGGACGGCTCGACCATGGCCCAGCGCGTGACGACCCAGGGTTTCAAGTGGTCGGGCGTGGCTGAGAACGTGGCTGCGGGCCAGACGACCGTCGAGTCCGTCATGGCGTCCTGGATGAGCTCGGACGGCCACCGCGCCAACATCCTAGGCAACTACAACTACTTCGGCACAGGCTACGCGTACAACGCCCAGGCGACGTACAAGCACTACTGGACGCAGGACTTTGGCTCGGGCTCCACGGAGGCTTGCGACGGCGGTGCTCCTGCCAGCACGCCCGCGCCAGCCACCAACGCCCCAGTCTACACCAACGCACCACCAGCCACTAAGGCCCCAGTCGCGCAAACGCAAGCCCCAGCGACCACGGCTCCGCCAGCTACCAAGGCTCCAGTGTACACGAGCAAGCCAACGACTGCGCCGCCAGCCGCCACCAAATCCCCCGTGTACACGAACAAGCCGATGGTCACTCGCACACCTCGCACTCCTCGTTCGAGCCGCCCCACCGCCACCAAGAAGACTGAGTGCAAGCCGATCTACTGAGCGAGCTGAGGCTTCAAAGGGGGGCTACTAGGATTTGTGTATGAAGCTCCGCGTAAGTAGTTTGTCCATGCTAGTTAGTGTGTTATGTCAGCGATGACCAGAAGTAGTCACGCGTGTAGTAAACAATAAGATCGATAGACTTGGAAATTCCCGTGTGTGTGCAAGAATGCCGAAATGTATCCACTTGGCTTTGGCAGAAGTCAGCACCGGATTCCAGTTTTCCATGACGACTTACAAAGTCGGACTGAATACTGAAATGGAAAAATGGAATCTGGATGGATGAGCTTGCAAAGGTGTTCCCTTGCTAGCATGATACATTCATATTTCTGATAGGACCAATGACATTTTCTTCTACAATCTCTTGGTGGTACTTCATGTATTTGTAAGAAATGATACAGCGCCTTCCAGCGATTGTATCAAATATTAGAGGTATGAGCTTTACGGTATTTCCTACTCGCCTTCAGCCAATCAGCTCGCACGCAAATTCCATGTCACCTGATTGGCTAGTTTTTGTAGATATTTAAGAATAGCATTGAAATTCATAAATTTACAACAACAGCAAAACGCTCTGATTGGCTCCTTTTTGCTGGGTTTGTTTGATCGGAAAACGCTCCAAAAGCGCAGAAAGCGCCAGGCAAAGAAACAAGTCGTCGCACAAGCGAGCGAGCGAGTGTGAGTGAGCAAGCGAGTGATTCACACACGCAACAAGGACGCAAGTGCAAGAAGAACGAGTCGCGCAAGTATTTGGGTGTCTAGGTATATAAAGCGAACAAGCGTTCGCTGAACAACAAGATGCGCGTGCAAGGAACTACTGTGGTGCGCGACGGCGACGACGCGAGCGCCAAGCGCAAGCTGCCCGACTCGACCACAACTCGCGCGAGTGTTGTTGGTCCAACAACTACAACAGCAACAACAAGCAAGTTTTCCACAACCACAACTACGACAACGACAAAGCTGCGAACCGAGAGAGACAGCGACCATTCGCGTTACAACTACAGCAGCAGCGGCGGGCGCTCTAAGCTGCAGCTCCAGTGCTCGGACGGCCGCGTGTTTGACGTGACCCACGAGGAGGCCATGATGTCGTCCACGCTCTGGATGCTTCTACAGGGTGAGTGCGTGGATATCTTGGCTCTCCACAAGCAAGTCACTTGTGTGTATGTGTTGCTACGTTTGTTTGCGCTTGTGCGTGCGATACCAACACCTGTTTGTTTGCTTGTGCTTCTTTGTTTGTACAGACGTGGCGGACAAGAAAGCCAAGACGATGGTGAAGCAGCACATGATCCCGATCTTTGACGTGCCCAGCAATAGCGTCGAGCTCGCGCTCTTCTACTGCCGGTACGCTTTCTTACGTGTTCTTATAGTTTCTGCGCTTGTGAGATATGCATTCTTGTGTGCATCTCGCATTGTTTTTGTTCGCTTGACTTATTTGTTTGCTTGACTTGCTTGTTTGATCATGTGAACTTGTAGCTGTCTCTACAAGCAGCAAGTCGAGGGTCACGAGACCGCTCTGCACGCGTGGGACGCGAGCTTCCTGCAACTGGACTCGAAGACGCTCTGCGATCTCGCCAAGGTACGTACGCCTGGTGCATGCTAATCTTTTGTAGGAAGTTCGGATGTCTTCTCTAATATCTCACCAACCCTTGATTTGCATATTAGGTGGCGTCACACCTGGACATCCAGCCGCTTGTAGACCTTACGTGCCGCTCGATCGCACAGATCATGTCGGCGACCGAGGCGGCGCACGAGATCCGCCAGAAGTTCGGCCTCGAGGACGGTCCTGGCGCCATGGAGTGCAGCTGCGGTGCGTGTCTTCTCTTTATGTTAAAAGCCACTTGCAAAAAGTGTTGTGTCTGCACAACTCGTGTTGTTCTTGTTGCTGATCGTGCTTGCGTGTGTTTTATGATATCTATCACTACTTGTAGAGCTCCGCAGCGGCATGTCGGGCTTCGACTTCGATATGTTTAATTCGCTCGACCACGATCTCTCGACAGAGGAGTACGAGCTCGTGGAGTTCGACCAGCCGAGCGTCGACGAGCTTGTGAGTTTCATCAACGGCAGTGGCGGCAGTCGCCCCGCTGCGGCCTCCCATAAATCCACAGGAGCAGCAGCATCTGCGGCTGGCAACGGAGGTAAGAGCTGCCACATGCACACGCCCGGGGCACAAGCGGCAGAAGCGCAGTCTGAAAGCGGCTCCAGCAAGAAGAAGAGCAAGAAGAAGAAGAAAAAGAAAAAAGCTGCGCAAGCCCCCGCAGCAAGTGTGTCGTCTACAACATCTGTGTCAAAGAGCACGCAAGCCCGAGAGACTGCGACCAAGTCCACCAGCCAACAGCAGGACTCATCTAAGCGACAGCCTGATAAAGAGGAGGATGAAGAAGAGGACGAGGACGATGATGAGAACGATGACGACAACGAGAGCGACTCCGAGAGCTCAGAGGATAACCTTGCGAGCGTGCGCCTGCCGCGCGACCTGCAGGAGAAGATGCGGCTCGCGCGCCAGAACCCGAGCGCGATCTTCCTCGAGTCGCAATTCGAGGACGAGGACGAGGAGATGCAGGAGCAGATCGAGTCATTCCGGCTCGCGCTCGAGTCGGCCCATCTGGAGAGCAGCAGGAACAAGGCGCAGCCCAAGCCGCGCGTGAAATTCGCGCCGCAGGACGTCTTCCGGTCTACGCTTGTGGCCTCGCAGCGACACTCGTCGCAGCGCGTCTCGGCTGCGATCTAGTGCGGACTTCGAGTGGCGTCGACATGTTTTTTCCCTACACAGCGAGTGGTTTGTTGGCTGTCGGCCTTTAGGTCAAGCCTATGTAGGTGTCCATCCAAGCCAAGCCTCACTCACTTTTCAGCAGCTGAGAGCGAGATGAGATGAGATATGCAAAAGCAAGGAAGGGGTCAAAGGTTATTATTTTTTCATTTTGTTATTTCAAGAAACCAATTCCTCCGATCTGTGGCCACGGGTGATGTTAACGTGGGCGTCAGGTATATTAACTTTATGAAAAGACAAGGAAACAAGGTCTAAGAAGACGCAGTGGGCAATGAACACACAGCTATGGTTTGGGGCGGACTGGCATAGCCAGACGCGCAGGGTACCGGAGAATGCCTCGACGCGTTCATTGGCTCTACTCGGCCTTGCTGCCGCTGCCCGAGAGGCGCCACTTGTCGATCTTGAGGTTCTGCAGGAAGGCGACGCGGCGGTGGAAGAACGCGAGCCAGAGCAGTCCCACGACCGCGCAGATCGCGATCTCGACGAAGAAGCCGTCCGTGACGATGAGGCACTCACCGCCCGCACCGGTGCACGCGGCGCGCTCCTCGGCGTTCGAGCACGTGTGCGAGCCAATGGCCAGGATCTCGTCGTGGCTCGAGCCGCCGAGGCACTCGCGCGTCGAGAGGTAGTCCACCACCGCGAGGCTCACCGAGTTGGGCCACTACAGTCAATAGACACAGTAACACAGTTAGAGGAGAGTCAAGCCAATAAAAACGGATGTATATCGCTAGCTAGAACGTGTGTGGGTGCGCTGTACCTTGGTGCCGAGGTTCGAGATCGTGTTGAGGAACGTCATGTACGTGCCGCCGATGGATGGGTCACTGATGCGCGCAAAGAACGCCATCTGCACATATCAAGACACATGTCATAAGCCACACCGCCACCAATTTTCCAGCATATGCATATCGAATAAGCAAGCGATAATGGGGAAATGGTTGCGTACCTGGGGGACGTACATCATGTTCGCCGCGAGCTCGTGGAGCGCACCGGCGAGCAGGATGAAGCCGTAAAAGTAAAAGTGCACACCCTCGTCGTCGTGGCTCATGACTGACGGCGTCATGTACACGATAACGGCGTACACGAGGCCGCAAGCCATGCGGAACGGATACCCGACCAGGAAGAGGTTGAGCGGCTTATCAGGCTTGATGAAGCGACCGAGGAAGACCGGGATGAAGATGCCGAGCGGGATGAGGATCGGCGATAGCAGCGCGAGTTTCTCCTTCTTCATACCGTACTCCACGAGCTTGAGCGACGCAACGGCCTCGGCCGCAGCGAACGCGATCTTGCACGTGAGCAGGATGACCGTGAGCGAGATGACACTCGGCAGGCGCAGCACGTCGTACATCTGCTTGTACGTCTCCTTGATGCTCAGCTTCTCCTCGTCCATGTCCTGCTTCTCCTTCTTGAAGAACCACACGCCGACGGTCGTGATAAACATGATCCAGCCCCAGAAGTTCATGAACCCGGGCAAGCTGATGAGCCCTTCATCCTGCGGTGAGGACCGAAAGTACGCATTGCACGTGCCGGCGTCGTGCAGCGCCAAGAAGCCCACGTACGCCACGAAGAAGCCGAGCGTCTGGCCCACCGAGTTGCACGTGGAAGCGTGCGCGACGTTCTTGCCCGAGAGCATCGTGAGCGCCCAGCCGTCGACCGCGATGTCCTGCGTCGCCATCATGAAGTAGAGCACGAAGAAGAAGATCGTGAGATACACGACGTGCGGCTTCTGCCCTTCCTTCTCGCCCAGGAGGTCACCGATGAACATACTGCCGCCAACCATGAGTGCCGCGCAGATGAACTGTACGGGGATGAGCCACGACTTGCGCCGTCCGAAGCGCTGGCTGTAGAGCGAGTCGACAAACGGCGCCCAGAGCAGCTTGAGGCTGAAGGGCCATGACACGAGGCTGAACGTCGCCTGGTCCGCGTAGCCCACCTTCTCCTGCAGGATGAACGGGATGCTCGACGACAGGCCCATGGGGATGCCCTGCAGCGTGTAGAGCAGCAACAACAGCAGGATGGATGACCAGTCGGTCGGCTCGTCCTCTGCCTCTGCATCCTTGCTCACGGCTGCACTCTTGATGCTTGTGATGCTACTGCTAGTGGTGGTGGTGGTGCTGTTGCTTTTGCTGGTGGCAGCGGCGCCGCCCTTGCGCTGCTTGAGCTGTTGTGCCATCGCTTGCTGGTGTCCACGTGGCGCTGGTGACTTGTGGCAGCCGATCCAATTTTATGAATGCCGGTGATGGGAAGGAAGGCGTGACGTGGTGGGCAGAGCGCGTTTCGTGATAATCCTCTTTGATGCAATGTTGATTGTTGAAACCACAAATCGGAAAAACTCTTACAAATCTAAAGTTATATGTCGTTTATATGGAATATAAAAAGGTATAGCAAGTGCGCATACATCTTCCAAGTGCCACAAGTGAGTACAAGGAGGTGGTGACAGGAGGGGGTACAATTCGCGAAGCCACCAGCGCAGCTGCTGCGCAAGCGGAGTCAAAGAATAGTGCCTCCCCTAAGCCAGCAAGAAAGTTTCTTTTTTCAGTCGATCCGACCCCCACCACATCAGAAGCGAGCTTCCAGCAGCTCAAGAGAGAGAGAGAGAAAGAGAGAGAGTGAGATGGCGACGCTCTTCGGGAGTCTGCCGACCGCTGGCAGCCAGAGCCGCAGTGGTAGCGGCAGCAGCGCGCTTGTGACCGCTGGCTCAATCGGCGGTGAGCGCGCACTGCAGTGGGTCTACGACGAAGAGACCTCCAACTGCATGCACTGCAACACGCCCTTCACGCTGCTCACGCGCAAGGTAAGGAGTGGTCGGATGGATATGTGGTGCTGTAGTACTACTGTGTTGAGTGCTTAAAATTCACAAGATGTTTGTTGTTGTTGTTTGTATGTGTTGATGCGTTGCAGCACCACTGCCGGCGATGCGGGAACGTGATCTGCCACAACTGCTCTCCCCACAAGCGCCGGATATCCGTCTCGGATCCCTTCGTGAGTCCATTTGATATTGCTATGAGCACGCTACTATGTGTTGCATCTCTTAATGGAAAAGGCAATTGCTGACTGAGTATTTGTATGTGTGAGCAGCCGATGCGGGTGTGCAACACGTGCTACGCGGCGGTGGACGAGCACTTTGCGTCGCTCGAGTGGTCGGGCCACTCGGCCGCCGAGGTCTCGCACGAGGTGCGCTGAAGGACGTGCCTTATTTCATCACTTTGTATGTATATTGCTATGATCCACTAAATCTGCGAACTTGCGCTACTCTTTGAACAAACAGGTGCAAACGAAGGCCGACCCGGTGATCGAGGGCCGCGTGCACATCGGACAGCTGTACGTGAAGGTCGTGGAGGCGATCGGGCTGCCGTCGACTGACTCGATCACGAGCGACCCGTTCGTGCGCGTGATGCTTACGGGCAAGTGGTCGCACGGCCAGGAGTGGGGTAACGACCTCAAGAGCATCAAGTGCACGAAGAAGAAGTCGCGCACGCTCAACCCGCGCTGGCACGAGACCTTCGTCTTCAACGTGTGTGCTCCCGGTGCCGAGCTCGTCTTTGAAGTCTACAACTACGGACAGCTCAGTCAGCCAACGAAGCTCGGCGAGGCCACGATCCCCCTCACACAGCTCATGGACCAGCGGCGCCACAACAAGTGGCTCGACCTGCTGCTTCCTGAGAAGCTGCACCGCGCGGGGCTCAACAACGACGCGCGCGCGGGGCGCATCCACGTGCTGCTGCACTACAAGTTCTCGCGCATGGCCGAGTTTTGCTCCTACTTCTCGTCCGAGCAAGGGTACGTGTACGACTGGCCTGAGTTCCAGGCCGCGCATCTGTACAGCAACTTCTGGGTGCTGCTGGACAACCTGTGGCCGTACCTGGAGGTCGTGTGGACGATCCTGCCAACGCTCAATTGGGACCACCCGACCCACTCGTTCATGTGCTTTGCGCTCTGCGTCTGGCTCTGCCTCTCGCTGCAGTGGCTGCCCGTAGTCGTCCATCTGGCGCTCATCGCGTTTGTGCTGCGCAACTACTTTGAGCTCAACATCCACTCGTTCACGGATGGCAAGGAGAGCGCACGCGAGAGTACAGCAGCTGGTACCAATGGCGCTGGTGGAGGTGGTGCAGGTGGCGACAGCAGCAATGCGTCGGGGGAAGCGAACAGCGGGCAGTTCCGGCAGTACAACCTGCCGTCGGGCTTCAACCACCTCATGAACAAGATGACGCATGTGACGATTGATCACGAGACGAAGCGCACGCTCCAGTCCGTGCAGAACAACATGGCGTGGTGGTCGAGCATCATCAACAACATCGAGCTTATGTTCTCGTGGGAGGACACTTTTTACACGGCGCGCATCTTGCTGTACCTCATCATCAGCTGCGTACTGCACATCGTGATCCCGAACCGGTACCTGCTGCTTGCATTCGTGGTCTACCTCTTCGTGCAGTGGACCGTGCCGTATCTGTGGCTCATGCACGTCGTCTACGCGCTGCGCCGGTCCGTGCGCTCGCTCGTGCACCAGCACCGGCTCACGAGTAGTAGTGAGCAGAGCGAGCTGCTGGCGTCGCGCGAGGTGATGCGCGCGGCGTCGACCTCGTCGCTTCATTCGTTGTCCTCGCGCATGATCGACAAGAACCACCCGCGACTGCGCCGCTCAGCCTCAAACGCGAGCGCGCGGGCGCACATGAGCGTATCCAAGAAGGAA
The DNA here is from genome assembly GCA_023336215.1 of Globisporangium iwayamae. Taxonomy (NCBI): domain Eukaryota; phylum Oomycota; class Peronosporomycetes; order Pythiales; family Pythiaceae; genus Globisporangium; species Globisporangium iwayamae. Next base: position 10,957 of record JAADWP010000315.1, read on the forward strand.
GAGATGTTTGGCGCTGCGGCGTCCGCGATCTCGCAGCGATTCGTCGTCAACGGCGGCGAGCGCGCCAAGCCCAAAGCGTCCTGAGCCTTTTTTGCGTTGTTGCTGAGACGGCTGGTAGTGGTGTACTTTAGTAGCAATGGGGTGTTGGTATGAGGCGAGTGTTGCGTGGAGAATAGTGTGATGAAGCCATTTGGGGCTTTTGCGTGATTGACATCCTGCGACACTTGCTTGCATGCATTGCTGACAGGCGAGCTTCGAGCTGGGCTTGCGCTATTTATGTGCACCACACCAAAGTTTACGGTGGCTAATTTCGTACCACGTGAGGGGTACAGTACTTCTTCTGTATATATCTTTTTATTTTACATGCTTTTAGTTTAGTCTCTATATAAATACTCGATAATGTAATCTAGCTGTAAAAAATAGTACTAAAACTGGACATTTTACCTGTATAAATTAGAGTACTCGATTGATGAGGCCATTGGACGGCGTTTGTGAGGAAAAGCCCAACCCACCCTCAATAGAGCGCTGTTTGGGTGTCGTCCCTGCGTGGCAGCGTGGGAGGAGCACTTGAGAGTGAGTGCGCGAGGTCGCCATTCCATTCGACGCGTAAGCAGCTCCGCTCGCCTCCTTCACGCGAGCTCCAGGCGCCAGGCGACCCACGAGACCCCCACGACGTATCCACAGTGCGAGGCGGTCGACGCGCCCTCTCTCCCCCTTCGTCCCCACGCGTCTTCCAGTCTCGCAGGGTGCGTGATCGACCGCGTGGTGGCAGTTTGCTTGCTCGTGGGCCGCGCCCTCTCTCTTTAATGCGCTCTCTTTGCTCATGTGTTTGGATGTCTCCCCCGTGTGTGTGTGTTATCTGTTTATAGGCGGTGCTCCTTCGTGTGACCTCTCGCGTTTTGTATCGAGCACCTCGGTTTATAAGAGTGCATCGCGGTAGACACAGACACACATACCACTTGCGAAGATGCTGATCCAGCGCGTGTTCGTGCTGCTCTACTCGTGCTTCGTGTTCCTGCACACGCGCGTCAAGCACAAGAAATGGATCGCGCTTATGCTACTGGTGGTCTACATCGTGCTTCGTGCCATGGGCAAGACGTCCGTGGTGGGTGGCCAGTCGCGACCGATCCTCATCAACCCGCTCAACACGGAGACGAAGGACGACGGCATCCACATGGCGCCGACGCCCGTGCTGGCGCCGTGGACCAACCGCACATTTGAGTGTGTGGGCTGGAAGCGCATCCAGACGTGCATAGAGGAAGGCAGCAAGTCCGCCGAAGAGCTTGAGGCCGAGGCCGCCACGAAGGAGCCTGAGAAGGATTTCCTGGGCTGCGCTGAGGAGATCGGGCAGAAGATGGCTGGTTACTGCATCGTGCGCAACCGCACGTCGGGTGATCTCTTCAAGCTCATGATCAGCAACTGTGACTCGCTGCCGAACGGCGCGTACACGTGCGACATGGCGCGCGACTTCTCCGAGTACGGGCTGCACTCAGTGGGTTACACGCACTCGCCCGTGGCGCCGTCACTCTCATTGCCAGCACATGCCACGAAGCACCAGCCTACGAACGGCGTGATCATGATCATCTACGACAAGGTGCTGCCGTCGGCGTACGCAACCATCCGCATGCTGCGCGTGCAGGGCTGTGAGTTGCCCGTGGAGCTCTGGTACCGTCCGGACGAGATGTCGATCGACAACCCAATCGTGCACAAGTTACTGTCCGATTACAACGTGCGTATGCGACCGATCTTCGACAACCGCGCGCAGGGCTTCCATGTGAAGCCCTACGCTGTGTACTACAGCAACTTTGACAACATCCTGCTGCTGGACGCGGACAACCTTCCGGCGAAGGACCCGACGTACCTGTTCGAAGACCCGGAGTTCCTGCGCACGGGTGCGATCTTCTGGCCTGACTACTGGCAGCCGACCAACTCACTCTTCGAGCTCACGAACACGAGCCTGCTGTGGCAGCTCACGGGCGTCGAATATGTCGACATGTTCGAGCAGGAGAGTGGGCAGGTGCTCATCAACCGGCTCAAGAGCAAGAAGGCGCTCGACAAACTCATGTACTACTCGACCCACGAGCCGCGGCTCATGGAGAAGCTGCATCTTATCTGGGGTGACAAGGACCTTTTCCGGCTCGCGTGGCTCAACGCGAGCCAGCCGTACCACTACATCGCGTTCCCGCCGGCCGTCGGAGGACTGGATCTGAGGGAAGACAAGGGCATTTTCTGCGGACTCGCGATGATCCAGCACGATGTGCAGGGCGACCTCGTGTTCTTCCACCGCAACAGCATCAAGCTCGACGGCTCACTCGACCAGCCGCGCATCATGACGCACATCCAGGAGTACGCGCTGGACGGCGACCCGCGCGCCTACCGCATCTTCCAGGCCGTGTACGCGCACAAGGAGTGCTGCTACTACATCGGCACGGAGTCGCTCGTGGACGGTCGCCCGGCCGCACAGGTCACGGCCATCGACTCGACGGTGTACGCGGCCATCGAGGATCTGGCGATCCAGTTCTCCATCGAGGCTCGCAACCTGCTACTCGAAAACGCCGCTCTACACCGCATGAGCTCGAGCGACGGCGGCCCCGCGGTGCTCAGCGTGCAGCGCGTCGTGGCGCTCTTCCTGCTCTCGTACGTGCTGCTGCTCATCGCGTTCGTCTGGTGCAAGGCGCGGCCGCTGCGCGAGCGGCTACCGAGTCGATGGAAACCCATGGAGTCGAAAGAGAGCTAGCGCATGTATGCGCATGAAACACAGAGAGACAGACACATGCACTCATTAGACCCTGTAGCTAGCTTACCCCCAATGATAGATAACACACTCGCGTAGACAGCGAACCACAACAACAGCAAGACATATTCACACACACGCACACAATTGATTGTTCACGAGATTCTCGCAGGATGCGAGGAGCTCTTGCATGTACCGCCAGAATCGATTCTGAGCAACGTGAAAAAACAAGCCGTGCGTTATGCTATATAAGAGGGTTTTTATCGAAAGCGTAAAAGATCGGGATCTATAGCAGAAAAACCTCTCAAGACGAGTATATGTGTTATCGGAGCTGCTTGAAGTTCCACCAAGATGTCGCCACACCCCTGCCATTTTTAAAAGCGAAATCCTTCCGAGGTGGAAAGAAGCGAGCGATCAATGCAGGCGGGGGCGGCTCTGCGCGGAAGGGTGAACGCGCTCGCGATGAGCAGCAAGTGCGAGCGCTGGCGACGTCCACGAGAGCGGTCGATCGCCGCGGGACAGAGCGCCAATGTTACGACCACGGATAGTGGCGCTCTCAAGCGGCAATTCTCGACAAAGCCCGCCTCTTCGTCACGCGCGCTGCTGTCACCATCGACCATCTCGCCACTCCAGGAGCTTGAGCCGCTGAAGAAGCAGGGACTAAGCGTGATACCCACTGTCACTCAGAGCTGGCGATCGCTCTTTGGTGCGGCGTCGCTGCTGGGCTGTGGCGCTGTTGCCCTCGCAGCAGGCCTCGTCGCGGTCTCTGCCAATGAGACCCTCGCAGAGAACGCAGATAAAGAAGATCCACACGCTAAGAGCTCTCCAAGAGACGAAAAGGCAAACGATCACGCGAACAACAAGCTACCAGTCGTTCCAAGCAGCAAGGCCCTACGCAAGCGCAAGACGAGTAACGGCCGCGAGCGCTTCGTAATCAGCAGCGCAGCCGTGCGCGGCGACCGCCCCAAGATGGAAGATACGTCGTTCATCTCCGACTGCAAGCGGTTTGCTGCTGTCTACGACGGCCATGGGGGCGCCGCGGTCTCCGAGTATCTGCGCAAGCACTACTTCTCCATGCTTGCCCCGGAGCTGGCGAAGCTGGACGAAGAACGCGCTGTGGCGAACATTGACATGCTGCTGAGTCACGCGGCGAATCAGATGTCTCCGCCTCTTGCTCCTCCTGCTGATAATTCAGATACACTGACTGCGACCAGTTTCGTGAAGCGCAGCCACATCCTCGACGTTCTGAAGACGTCGATGGAGAAGCTAGACGCCGAGATCGCGCGCAAGAATGAGTGGAAGTACCAGGGCTCGACTGCCGTGGGTGTGCTGCTCTATGAGGACGTCATCTACACGGTCAACATCGGCGACTGTCGCGCTGTGATGTGTCGCAGTGGGGACGCGGTCGAGCTCACGCGCGACCACAAGCCGAACGACCCGAGTGAGCAGAGTCGCATTGAGTCATTGGGTGGGACGGTCAAGTGGCACGGGTACGTGGACGCCCAGGGTGAGCCCATCGAACCTTACGGGGCGTACCGCATCAATGGCAACCTCGCTGTGGCACGCGCCATCGGCGACCGTGATTTGCGGCCGTTTGTGTCGGGGGAGCCGGAGGTGAAGGCGTTCAAGCGCGACGAGAACCGCGACGAGTTCATCGTGATCGCCTCAGACGGACTCTGGGACGTGTTCACGAGCGAAGAAGTGGTGACGTTCGTGAAGGACGTGATGAGCGGCGAGCTGGGTGGCCGTGAATCCTGGCGCAGCGGCGGCCACTCGGACACGCGCGTGCCAATCTTCGAGTGGTCACAGCAGTACAAGAGCGACCGCGGCATGATCAAGGCCGCGCGGAAACGCCGCAAGTTACAGATCGCTAACTACCTGGTGCAGGAAGCGCTCTACCGCGGCACTTCGGACAATGTGTCGGTCATTGTCGTGTGGCTCAGGTAGGATTACAGGCTTCTCGGCCATGGCAGGTGGACTGAGTGGGCTTGTGTCTTGCGGACTACGTATTGTGTGCTTCCTCGTGTCGTCGCATTGAAGATTGAGTAGCGTTGATGTACAATAGCTGAATTCAGTGAGAAGTTGAATTGTTGTCGGTGCTGTCTGTTGAGGACCATCTTGGTTCTGTGCTACGGGAGCGATACTACATGTTTCACTACTGTACTAATGAGTGTTTGCTTGACAGTGATCAGCAAATGTTCGGTCAATCTGAATGTGTACGTTGCGCCTCACGCTTCCGCGTCAGCCCCATGAGATTGAGCGAGTGTCGCTCCGCATCGTATCAACCGAACGCAAGCAGCTTCACCGCTTCTTCTTGGTGAGAGAGCGCTGCACAGGAAGTCCACCCACGTCCGCCAGGTCCACCCCACCCATACTCGCACAAACTCGTGACTCGTTACTCCTGAAAGGACATTGTTTGTGGCTGATGAGCGTCAAATGCGTGTGAGAAATGGGTACAACACGCAGGAACTGATTGTGCGCGAGTGTGTCTTTGTCAATCAGTCAAGTCAATCAATAGCCACTGCTGTCCACATGAAAGTCAGCTCGCAAATCAGAAGCGAGGTGCCACACCATCACTCATACAGTTTTATGTGAGTGATTATATCTGTAGCTTGGTGCACAACACGGCGAGCTGAGTGAGTTGTAGCTTTATCTGAATATAGCATCTTCGATTGGCTGAATTCAAATTTGTTGCAGAAAGTCTGTAGCTTTACTTTCAATTGGTCCAAAACATCACACAACTGAGATGTACATGAGATCTCGAATTGAGGGTGCGCTTTCACGCTCTCGCAAGTGCGACCAACCAATTTCCTGAGATCTAGGAGCATTAGCAATAGAGAGAAATCCTCCTCCCCTCCCACCCAGGTTGAAAGCCGTTCACACTCCCAGGATCCTTCCTCTTGTTCATGTTGCATGCGCTATCCATCCTTCCAGGTGCCGCCGAGCCGATTTTCTGATCCAGGTCTTTTTTTCTCGCAATTTTCCTGTCACGAGAATTTACAAGCTGCTGGATCTTTTTGAAACAGCTAAAACGCTCTCGTTCCGCCAATCATCGTCCTTTACAAATTTATGATGTGCATTCATTGGCTAAAATATTTTGCGTAACCCTTTTCCCCCCACTTTTACCCACATTTTCTCATGCATCTCTTGCGCTAAAATGTTGCAGAAACAAGCTGGTGGGACTGCAAAGTGACCATCACTCACTCTGAGTTCTCTTTTACAGCCAATGAGCGCGCAGCATCGAGAGAACTTTCTCTCTGGAAGGGAGGGAGAAGGGCTCCAGTCGACAACAAACCGGCGAAGAGAAGAGCTGCTGCTGCTGTGTGGGCGAGCGAGTGAAAGAAAAACAAAACGAGCGCCGGCGGCCCATTTCGAAAGCAAGCATTTCCGGAAAACCCTCGCGGCCCCCACTCCACCACACCACCTTTACACACAAATGAACTCCAGTCCAAACAACAGCACCTTCGTGCCGGCGTTCTACGCCTCGAGCTACGACGACGACGAGCTTGAGTTCTCAGCTGAACAGGTCCACAGCGACAACGGCCTCGCGTTCATCGCGCCTGCTACCCACTTCAGTGCCGACTTGGCCCATGATCATCTCCATGAGGACGACGACGACGCGCTCTTCGTGCCCACAACCAAGTACCGCGACACACAGCACATCTTTGCAAACGGCCCGTGCGACCTGGTACGTCTCTTATTCGTCTTCTCAAACCGATCGATCTCTACCCAGCTAGCAGAGTCGCTCACACTCGTGCTTGCCATTTATTCCATCTCGTCATCCTTCAGGTCTTCAACTCGGAATCCTTTTCCGAGTCGAGCTTCTTTAATAAGCCTGGCAAGACCCCCGTGTTCGTGCTCGAGAACGCACCAAAGAAGATGAGCCACGAGTTATTGTCGCCGCTGTCGCCGTCTTCATACAATGACAAGGTGGACGTTCCCCAGAAGGAGAGCTGCGCTTTCTTTTGCGTGAACCCAGTGATGCCGTCTCGCCAGAGCCCGACCAAGATCATGGACACGCTCAAGAGCGCGCTGCTGACTCTGGACTGCGATATTGAGGTCGTCAAGCAGTGGACCATCAAGGTGCACCTGCTGTCCGTGGCTGAGGAGATCGTGTTCTCCATTGAGCTCTCCCGCGTCCGCGGCGCGTCCCCAGACGCCTACGAGGTTGACTTTCTTCGCCAGTCGGGCGACGAGACCAGGTTTGTGCAGCTCACCGAGTACATCCGCTCGCTTTGCGGCGAGATCGATGACGAGGCGCTGCCGTTCCTGACCGAGCCACTCGCCGTATACCTGGATGCCAAGCAGGAGACCACGGGCCGCCGCTTCGCCATCAAGGAGAAGGAAGCGGCAACGCTGATCCAGGAGCTGCACACCGAGCTGCACCCGGACACGCTCTACGAGGTGGCGAAGCAGGTGAAGGACTATTGCCGCCACAAGGGTAACCGCAAGTTGTTCCTCCAGGCAGACCACAAGAACTTCTTGAAGGCTCTGAAGTGGATGCTAACCGACTGCGAGGAGATCGCGCGCTTTGCCGTGTTCATCCTCCTCCAGTTCGCCAAGGATCAGGGCGTGGACGACGGCTCGGACGACTTTGCTTCTTCGGAGTTCTTCATGAGCCCTTACGACAAGAGCTCTTTTGGGCTCTTGCTCGAGGACGTGGTCTCGCGCCAGCTCGAGTTGCCGTGCGGCAAGTTCACCTCGGCAATGGTCGATCAGGTGCAGCAGAGTTGGATGTTCATTTAGTTTACTTGCTGCTTCTCGTCACCAGCCAGCCGCCTTCCGACCCGCTCGAGTACACTAGTAAGCAGTAAGCCACCACTCAAGACCCGCCATTATCTAAGCAGCGCCAGCCACCTCCTCCCTCATTCGCGAGGCGATTTTGAGGCCCAGAGATCGAGAGAGACCTCCGTACATTATTATCCCCAACGCTATGCCAAATAATTTATTCCCTTGACCCTTTGAAATTTGAATCTTCAATTGCTCGTCCTCATTGCTTCTCTTTTCTCGTCAATTCTTTGAAACTCAAGCTCATGGTGCTGGTGGTGAACAGCACTAAGAAGGGATTACGGCTCCACCTTCACTCTCGTGCACCAAGAGGACCAGCATCGACGACAATAATGAGTCAGTTGATCCATCGTGAGACTCTTGTGCGAAAAGAGTTCCACGTGGAACCTGTCTCTTTCTCTCCCTCTCCACTCGAGTGAGTGCTGAGGTCCGAATTCCCTCGCGTCTTCGTTCTCGTGTCTTGGACTTTGAGAGCGCAAGTGCAAGCTTTTTGGGTTGCGTGTGGCTGTATTGGGGTCTGCTTGTTCTTTATGAGGCTGCTATTGATGATATCCTTTTTCTTCTACTGACTGCTGCTGTTCGGGCTGACTGAGCCGTGGACAAAGCTTGACGGAGAGAGGTGTCTGTCTAGTTCTCCAGGCCACTGAAGAAGCTCGGGCGGCGCACCCACGTGCGCGGCAGCGTCTCGTCAGTGGATGCCAGGCGCAGGTTCTTCTCCTGATCGCGCATGTACAGCGGCTTCTTCTTCTTCGAGATGTCCTTGAGCGCGATCTTCCACTTGCCCTTCACGTCCGTCGGCTTGGCGAAGCTCTTAAGCTCCTCCACCTTGTTGTTCACCGCGAGCTTCTGCAGCGTCAGCGCCTCCTCCGGGTACAGCTTGTCGGTCGAGCCGTGCTTGCCCAGTCGTCGCACAAGCGGCGGGTAGCCCTCGAACTCGTCGTTCAGGAAGAAGAAGTCCGGGTTGCGGTACGCCTCCTCGTCGATGCCCATCAAGAGCGCTTCGTCGTGGGCGCTCAGCTCTTCGTTCTCCTCCTGGTCGAGCGACTGGCGCGCGCGCTTCTGCAGGCGGCGGATCTCCTTCTCGTCGCCAGCGGCCTCGGCACGCGTGAGTGCGGCAGCCTCCTCGTCCATGCGGATCTGCGCGGCCTCCTTGCCGGCCTTGATCTTGGCCTGGAACTCCTCGTGGCTCAGACCGGCCTCCTCGCCCTTCAGGTAAATAATGGCTTCCACGCGAGGCTTTGTGAGGTGGAACTTGCGCGCGAGTTTCTCTGAGGTCCACTTGGCCGGGTTTTCCATGAAGAGCTGCATCACCTGCTCGTCGAGCTCCTCGTCGATGTCCACGCCGCCTTCGTTGATATCGGCCTCTTCGTCGAGCTTCAGGTCGCCGTCTTCCTCTTCCTTGGCTTCGCCATCAACGACTTCGCCAGCGTCCTCGCCTCCTTCACCCTCGCCGGCTTCACCTTCGCCACGGGTTCCCTTCTCTTCGTCGTCCGCGAGGCTCAAGAAGCGCGACGACGAGCAGAAGCGCACATTGACGCGCGCAGCCGCGTTCTGCTGGAGCACCGACGATGCGGCAGCCGCCGCCGAGCGCGAGCTCAGAGCGACACTCGCAGCAGCGCTGCGAGGCGCAACGACGGCCGACTGGCGGAGCGCCTTCGAGGCGGCCGAGCGCACGACGGAGCGGTACGCGGACATTGCTGCTTGCTGCTTTCCTTCCTCCCTGGTCGCCGAAGAGCTTATTGGTGTCACAGCCGCCGCCGATTTTGAGTGAGTGGTCGAAATCCACAGGAAACGTACAGTGCTGCTCTCTTGAATTAAAATGTACATACAGTGATACTTCCTTAATTTGTTGCTTCGCATTGAAAGCACTTTAGGCATACAAAACTGTACTGTAAAGAGCCTTCTATTCAGCTCACAGCTGAGAGGGGTTTCCCCACACAAGGAAGCTGCGCTGAACAGCAGCACGAGCGCATTGGATACGTAAAGACCTACTCCGTCGCTCTCTGTACATCGCTGCCGTTACCCCCTCTTAGTGATCGGTAGCGCTCTATGGAGGTCGTCAAGCAGTTGCTGCTGCGCTTCCTGAGGCGCCACCGCGCGCTCATGGCGTTCGTGGTGCTCTCTTCTGCCATCGCCGCCATCGTGTACGAGCTCACGAACGGCGGCATGCCTCGCGCGATGGTGTACGACGCGCCGGCGCTGAATATGCTCAACCTGCACGGCCACCGACCGCGGGCGATCTGGCAAGATGACGAGTTCGAGTGTCTCGGCTGGCGCGCGACCCACAACTGCGACCCGTTCGGCCCACGGGACCGCTCGCGCGACCGCAAGTGCAACGAGCCCATGCAGCGCGTGAGCGGCTACTGCGAGGTGCGCAACGCCACGTCGGGCGAGGTTTTTCACGTGATGCTCGCCACATGCAAGTCCTGGCGTTGGTGGCTCGTCAAGACGCTCACGTGCAACGACGCGCGCTACTTCACGGACTTCAGCCTGCGCGCCGCCGAGTACCAGCACCCACCGGCGATCCATCCGCCGTCATTACCGCACAAGAAGATCGTGTCCGCGACGAAAGACAATGCGAACAAGGACAAGGCATTAGCTGCTGCACTAGTGACAGAAAATCCAGCACCCGTATCCTTTGAGCGCGGCGTGGTGCTCATCGCGTTCCCCAAGGCGATTGCTGGTGTATACGCGGTGATCCGCTTACTACGCCATCTCGGCTGTGCGCTTCCCGTCGAAGTGTGGATTGATCCTTTGGAGATGCACGCTAAGCACTCGGTTTTGATCGAGCTCGTACAGCACCACGGGGTGTTCCTGCGCACGATCGAGGACCCGAGCGCAACAAAGTTCCACGCCAAGCCCTACACAATCTACCACAGCAGATTCGAAAGTGTGCTCTTCCTGGACTCGGACAATCTGCCGGCTAAAGATCCGACGTATCTCTTCGAGACGCCAGAGTTTCAAAAGTTCGGCGCGATCTTCTGGCCGGACTTCTGGCGTCCGTCGCTCGACACGGCCTTCAATGTGCAGGAGCAGAGCGTGCTGTGGCAGCTGCTCGACATGCCGTTCATCGACATGTTTGAGCAGGAGAGCGGTCAGGTGTTGATCAACAAGACCGTGACCGCCGCGGCGATGCACAAGCTTATGTTCTACTCGGCGAATGTGCCACGGCTGCTCACGGACTGGGAGCTCGTGTACGGTGACAAGGACCTCTTTCGCCTCGCGTGGCTCAACACGTCGACGCCATTCCACTTTGTGCAGCACGTGCTCGCGCTTGGCGGGCTCTACGACAAGGACGAGGACTTCTTCTGCGGCGTGGCCATGGTGCAGCGCGATCCGCAGGGCGACATCGTATTCATGCACCGGAACCAGGAGAAACTCAGTGGCCGGCGCGACCAGAAAGTGCTCATGACGCACTTCCAGAAATTCACGGGCGGCGACGGCGACGCGTCCTCACTCAAGAGAGACCTGGACAAGTACCGTATCCAGTGCAAAGTTCGCCGACTCGGCCAGTACGTGTGCTTCCGGATAAACCCGGTGACAGCGAACGGTGAGAGCACACCGCTGCTCATCCAGAGCCTCGAAGGCACCAAGTACCCGCAGGTGGAGAAACAGGCAATCCACTTCTCGATCGAAGGCCGGAGTCTGTTGACGAAGCACGAGGAGGCTGAGATTGCAGCCATGGAGGCCAAGATGCTCGCCAAGCAGATCGCTGAGGAGGAAGCCGCGGTCGTGAAGAGGAAGCAGGCAGACCAGACATGGTACTCATTGGTGCTCTGCGCAAGCATCGTGACGCTGGGCGTGCTCTGGGGGTGGAACGCGCACCGCAAGCGTCAGCAGCGAGCAGCTGCGGCCTCGCCTGGGAGACCAACGTCTGGCTCGGCGGAGCTCGAGCTCGCAATTTCCGGAGTGAACGACCAGGTGGCAGTGCGGAGAAAGAAGTCCTCGTCGGTCGGTCAATACGACGACCAGCACATCCTGTGAGCGACACCTTGGGCGCGCTAATTAAGAAGCAGGGAAGAGGTATGTGGCACACAGAGAGATGATACAGACAAGAGATGACGGCGGTGTCAAGTAGAGCAATTGACAACCGCAGGTGAACTGAATGTTTCGATAGAAGAGGCTGATGGCGAACATGCTGCAGCTTTCAATCAGGCACAAAGCCCAGTCTCCGATAGAATTCACTAAACCATCACGACCACCAAGGTCACAACCAAGTCCATGCGTCATGCCGTGCGGACGTGCTGCTCTGCCGATGACTAGTGACTTGACGTTGCCGGCATAAGTCACGCTGCCTGCAAGAGAAAGTGTCGACAGCTTGGGTGAGTGAGTGAACTCAATGTTGACGTAGGTTTCCCAATGACCGATCACCTTTTGACGTAATTCTCTAAGCTGAATGAATGCATCAGGCGTGGCATCTCGTTGATGCTAGCACTCCGCCTCTACTTCTTGCTACGCTGCTGGTGCTGCATGTAGACTTTCTTCGGTGGCGCGAAGCCGTTGAAGCTCGTGCTCGACGCGCACGTGTAGGCGCCCATGCCCGGGAACACGATCCAGTCGCCAATCTCCAAAACGGGCATCTGCACGTCCTTCAGGACGCAGTCGGTGCCGTCGCACGTGGGCCCCCAGATGCTCGCTGGGTGGAGGAGACTCGTGTAAGACTCATTGCCATCAGCTTCCAGGTCTGGCTCGGTCGCAGGGAGCATGGCAACGGGCAGGATCGTCGGGTGGTCGTTCAGAAGCCCGTTGAACGAGCCGTAGATGCCGTCGTTCACAAAGTACATGTAGTGCGGCACTCGTGGCGACTGATTCTCTGGCAGGCACTGCTGTACCTTGTCGAGCGGCGAGACCTTGCGGCCGATCACGTTCACTGCGAGTGTGAGGCTCGACGCCACGAAGAACCGTCCGGGCTCGGCGATGATGCGCATGCTGTTACCTTCACCACCTTCAGTGCTCGAAGCAGAAAAATGCAGATCCAGCGAGCTCGAGAGCTCTGCTGCACAGTCGCTGAAGAAGATCGGGTCGCCGTCGATGCTCGGGAAGCCGCCTCCAACGTCCAGCAGCGAGAATTCGAACCCGAGCGACGCGCCGATGTCGAACGCCTTGCGCGCACTCAGCACGGCGTCAGCGTACGCCGAGACACTCAAGCAGCCGCTACCAACGTGAAAGCTCACGCCGATGACCGTCAGCTCGAGCTTCTTGGCGTGTGCGAAGAGCAACTGCGCGTCGTCCACGAGCGCGCCGAACTTGGCGCCGAGGCGCATCATCGACTTGGTGTCATCCACGTACAGACGCAGTACGACCTGGGCGAGCGGATCGATCTTTTGGATCTTGTCGAGCTCCTCGATCGAGTCGAACGTCATCATGTGCACTGCATTAGCTGCGGCGAACGCGATGTGCGACGCCTGCTTGCACGGGTTAGCGTAGATGATGTTGCGTGGCTCGACGCCGCAGCGGAGCACGTCCTCGATTTCGGCGTGACTCGCGCAGTCAAAACCACAGCCGAGTTGCGTGAGTAGCTGTAGGATCTGCGCGTCCGGGTTGCACTTAACAGCGTAGAACGGTTCGATGCGCGGTAGCAGCCTTCTCCACGTCTCGACGCGCGCCCGGACGGCGTTCAGGTCCACGACGAAGAACGCGTCTTGATGTTCCATCGACTGATGCTGGGAAACGTGATCCTGGATAGCGATGAGCGCCTCGGGGTTCACGTCCATCTGACGCAGTACTGGCGGGAACTGAGCAGTATCACGGATCTCTTCGGGTGTGTTGCCGAGCACCACCGCGGACGTGGGGACGCTGTGATCGATCGCTTCTTGGGTCGTTCGGGCCATGACGTTTGCCTGTTGCTGTTGCTGATTCAACGCAGAATGAGCGTAACTGAGAGGCTCAAGGCGGTGCTGCGCTTTTATGGCGATCTGCGTTTCATGGAAGGCTCGGCTCATTATGAGCTAACGATGATGGTGCTCATCATTCTATGGGGCTTGGATGAGCTCGTATCGCAACAACAACGACAACTTGATGAGTGTGCGCGGTTTGGTGGCTTGATTGTTGATTGCCCACAGGTCCGACTGAGTCTGAGTCAGCCGACTCCAAGTCGGACGCATTGATGGATTGAGTGACACGTTGCACCGGAATGGCACTGAATCGAGGGAACGGGGTGCAAATTCTGGACCACACGTTCGTCAACGGGATCTGATTGGCGGACCGTTGCGAGTGTGGTCGCTGAACCTCGTTGAAGCATTGTGCTTGACTTGCTGCCACCCACCCACCATGGAGACCGCCGGCTGAGCGAGCGACTGCTCAGCTTCTTCACGTTCGTTCGCAGCAGCTATATGTAGCTACTGCAGATGCCATGCGACGGACATTAGCCCGCTAATGGATGCGCCATGCGCTGGGAGAAGGGAGAAACGCCCAGGATCCTCCATTTCGCTGCTCTTGCTTGCTTGTCGCATCCGGCTCAGCAAATTCTTTTTCTCTCGACATAACGTAGCGCGATGGCGCTGACTATCGTCAACCCTTCGCCATAAACTCATAGCATGGAACAGGTTGTGCTTGGCACGATGAAAGAAAACTGGACACGAAACCAATGAGTTGCATGCATGCACGATGCTGGACGAATGAATAACTTCGCATCTTGTTAAATAATGCGCAAGGGTAGACAATCATAATAACGATGTGCTAGCAATCCATCCTACTCTCGCCAGCGCCGTCAGTCAGTCAGTCAGTCGGCTCGTGAAACAACGCACGCTCGCTCGCAGGGACAGGAGGAAGTGTGGTGGTGGACATTGCGGTGTCGTGGTGCGCTATCATAATGGTTGGGCTATATTCCTTTATATCTCTTCCGATCTACTGAGAGAACGGAAGAAGCTAGGAGAAAAAGCGACGGATAGGACGCAGCAACCAACCCCCGCGGTGTCCCCGACCCCTTCTCGAAGAGATTAGCTAGCTGCTTGTGTACGTTGCGCTGTTGCTGTTGCTGCTGCTGGCCACTTGTCGTTTTTCTTTCTGTCGTTTTCGAATCGATTCTCGTCGTCGCCATCGCTCGTTCTTCTCTCCAAAAACAAAGTTCCGTTAGCTTGTGTGTGCGGTCACTCGCTGGCTCACTCACTAGTGCACGAACTGCTGCTCGGGTTTGTCCTCGGAGAGCGCCTCGCTGCCGTCAAAGTAGATCTTCTGCGGCGGCGCGAAGCCGTTGAAGTCCGACCCGGCGGCGCACGTGTACGCGCCCATGCTCGGGAAGCAGATCCACTGGCCGATCTCCATGGCCGGCATCTTGACCTCCTTCATGATGCAGTCCATGCCGTCGCACGTCGGTCCCCAGATGCTCGCGGTGTGCAGGTGGCTCTCGTCGGATGCAGCATCCGTCACGACCACCGGCTGGATAGTCGGGTGGTCGTACACGAGGCAGTTGAACGACCCGTAGAGACCGTCGTTGACAAAGTACATGTAGTTCGGCACGTCCGAGGTCGTCGTCACTGCAGAGGAGCTGCTCGCGTCTGGACCGGTGCCTGGGATGTCGAAGGTCGGCGCGACCTTGCGGCCAATCACGTTCACGGCAAGCGTGTGTGTCGACGCGGCGAAGAAGCGGCCAGGCTCTGAGATGATGCGCACACCGCTTGACTGTGGGAAGTGCTCGCCCAGCGACGACTTGAGCTCCATGGCGCACTCCTGGAAGCTGATCGGGCCGCCCTCGGTGCCCGGGAAGCCGCCACCGATGTCCAGCAGGCCGAACTGGAAGCCCAGCGACGCGCCGATGTCGAAGGCCTTGCGCGCGCGCTGCACGGCGTCCGAGTACGCGCTCACACTGAAGCAGCCGCTGCCGACGTGGAAGCTCACGCCCACGACGTCCAGGTTGAGGTCCTTGGCGTGGCTCAGGATCGCCGGCACGTCGTGCACCATGGCCCCGAACTTCGTGCCCAAACGGCAGATCGCCTTCGTGTCATCCACGTACAGGCGCAGCACGAGCTTGGCGCTCGGGTTGATCTTGTGGATCTTGGTGAGCTCGTCAGTCGAGTCAAAGGTCATCATGTCGACCCCTCGTGAGGTCGCGAAGCGCACATGCGACGGCTGCTTGCACGGGTTGGCGTAGATGATGTCGCTGGGCGCTACGCCGTGGCTCAGCACGGCGTTGATCTCCGCGAGGCTCGCGCAGTCAAAGCCGGCGCCAAGGCGCGCGAGCGACTGCAGCAGCGCCGCGTCCGGGTTGCACTTGACCGCGTAGTACGGGCGCACCTCGGGCAAGTAGTCGTGCCATAACTTATATCTCTCCTCCACAGCGCTCGTGTCCACGACGTAGAACGCGTTCTCCTCGCCGGCCTCAATCTGCTGCGAGATCTGCGCGAAGATGCCGGGGCTCAGCTGCATCTTGGCGAGCCGCGCCGCGCTTCTGCTGTCTAAGCTACTGCTGATCGAGTCGCTCGAGAGCAGCGTGCAGCGCTCCATCTCTCCAGGCGCCACGGTCGTCGAGAGCCACGCGCATCGCTCATGGCCGAATCTACTGGCTAAGCGAGGGGATGGGCGCGCGGCGTTCTTGAACAGCGCGAGGTTGCGCGATCGCGACGTGCCACGGAATAAGAAACTCATCGTGAACGAGTTCAGTTGTTGGGGGAGAACAGCGGCGAGCTACAAGGCAATGCAAGGAAAGCGCGAGCGTTAGTGACCGATGCAGGCAGGAAGGCAAGCGTTCGCGCAAGGTGATGGTTCGATTTGTGCGTGCCGGCGGCAGCACGAGAGACGCGTGCAATCGGCCGATCGTATGTGTCTGTTGGCTACCCACCTGTGGATGACTGCAGTGGAAGAGGCGCCGGTGGTTTTGCTTTTTTCCTTCCTTGTTCTTCTTCTGCTGCGCTCAGGAGACGCGCTCGGAGCTGCTGTGCAGGCAGACAGACAGGAGAGGAAGAAGGGGACAGCCGCTGGCGTGTGTGGTGGGCGGCGGCGAGGCTGTCGAGCGGAGGCTGGCTGGTTGGTGGTGTTCCAAAGGCTTCCAATCGAAAAGTGATGGCGCTCGTCCGGCGACTTGTTGCGCTGCGTTCTTGCTGCGCTCTCACAGTCTCGCGTTGGTGGCCAAAAGGAGCGAAAAGCAAAACCAAAACCAAAACCAAAACCAAAAAATAACGGGAACGAGCGGCTGCGACGTGCGATCGCTGTTGTGTTGTCTATCTGCTGCTGTATGTGTGTGGGTGGCAGTTCAGTCAGTCAGCTCCATGTTGTTACAGGCTCCATCCAGCATTGCAGCGTGTTCACGTTGTGGGGTGCGCACTTGGCTCCAGCGGTTGGCCGTCTGGCCGGTCGTTGGGCGGCCGCGCGGTTTCTGACTTTCGTCGTGACGGGGCGGAAAACACTTGGTTCCCTTTCGCGTGTTGCCCCCTCC
>JAADWP010000316.1:0-27820 GCA_023336215.1 Globisporangium iwayamae
CGGAGTACTGACTTGTGTGCATTTGCTGTGTGTGCTTTTTCTAGTGTGTCCGACGTGTGGATCAACGGGAAGCAGGTGCTGGCGGACCGCGAGCTCACGACGATCGACGAGGCGCAGGTGAAGGCGGACGTGCGCAAGTGGTACGCGCAGATCCGTGAGTTCCACGCGTCGCTCCAGACGAAGAAGAACTAAGAAACCCAGTTGTTATCGTACCAGTCTCATCTCCTCCTCAGGTGGAAACCAGTTCCTACAACAAAGTAAATACTAATAAACACAATTGCAAAAGCCTGTTCATCACACACCCTTTTCTTAGCGTTTGCAATAGCTAGACAGCTCCACTCAGTTAATCGGAATCGCTCAGCATGTCGTACATCAGCACTCGGTCGAAGAGTGCTCGATCCTCAAATGGTGGCACGCGCCACTCAAACTTCCGTTCAGCCGACTCGACGAAGTTGAGATCGTTAGGTGGGCTTGAGCTGGTGATCTCAGGAACTGAAGGCTCTACTTGCTCGGTCTCATCGTGTAGATCTGCTATCTCATTGGCAGCAGCAGTTGTGACTTGAAGTTCTTGGTGTGATAGTTTTACCGATAGACCATCGTCCAGCAAGCCATCTTCCTCGAACTCGGCCAGCTCTGGAGCGAACAGCAGCGCTGCCCTCGGCTTCGTATCCTGTCCAATCGTTCGTGGTATGCTCAGCTCTACATCTTCATCATCGTCGCTGTTGTTGCCCCGACTCGGGCGACGTGGGTGGTGGTCCTTCAGATCATTGTACGAGTGTAGCAGCATTTTCTTGAGACTCGAGGCCCGCAAGATCACGCGCTGGTTCGCCCGCTCGCGCGCGCCCGCAGCCACCTCGGAGCGAACTTTCTCGTCCTCGAGCATGCGATTGCGCTCCTCTGCCTGCACTCGCGCTCTCAGCTGCTGCTCGGCGTCTCGCTGCCTCTGGGCACGCTCTCGGCGACTAGTTTCTTCGAGTTCATGACGCTGGGATCGCGAATTCTGGAGCTGCTCCTGGACTTTCGTGAGCTCCTTTTCAAGTGACTGCGTTGAAGCCTTCAAGGTCGCCAGTCGCTTCTGTGCCTTTTCGTTGCGGGTGTTCTGCTTCTCCAATTGGGAAGAGACTCGACGATATTCGAGTTCTTGCGCTTGCTGATTCGACAGGGAGCGCTCGCGAATCCTCAACTCTATCGCCATCTACATAGAAAGATCAAATCTTAGCAATCAGTCCTGAAGCTCAGATGGAAAGATACTTTGGTACGTACTCGGTCACGCAATTGTCGCTCCGTTTTGTCCAGGAAGCATGGCGAGCTCTTCTCAGGGTTCTCAACCGTGCTGTTGTCCTCATAACGAGGAAATTCGCTGGACGTATCGTTGCTCTTGTTACTGACGTGGTCAGCCTCTTGTTCCAGACGTGACTTCATCGATCGTGACGAGAAGGAGCTTGGTGAAGAAAAAGAAGGTCCTCCAGGCGTACTTGGCGCCGAGTTCGGGCGCAGGCGCAGCGCAAATTGCTTGCTCTTGAGCCGGATCGCCTCGATTTTCTCCATCTGCTCCTGCACGCGACGCTGCTCTTCGCGATCTGCGAGCTCACGACTACGCAGCTGCTGCTCTCTCTCCATTTGGATCCGCTTGGCGCGTTTCTGAGCGAGCACCAGTGATGCTGCGACCTTTTGTTCTTTCTCGCGTCTCACCTGCTCGGGGTCTGACTCAACGGGTGTCTGCTTGGCTGAGCCCCACTTCTTCTTCTTGACGGAACCCCGTCGCTTTAATGAGCTCTTGCAAGGCTTAGATAATGAGAATGTCCGTGAGCTACTGGCTCGACTCTCTTGCTCTTGATCGTCATCGTCGTTGCTAGACTCCACCTCTGACTCATCTGTTCGTGCATCGGTTTGAGGAAATGGTGGGGACTTGACTTCGGGGCTGGACCGCGCTGACGGCCACCACGATGCAAAGCCATCGTCACCGGTGACCTCACTCCAAGAGTCTTCAGTAGTCGATGCGCCCGCTACCCGCTTTGAAGAAGTGAATGATGGTGCTGTAGGGAAAGCGAGTGATGGAATGATGAGCGGTGGTATTGCTGTCTTGACTGCTACACCTGGGGCTGCTGGCGTCCTCGGTTGTGGATGCGACGAAGGCGAAATATCGGTACCATAAGAAGCGACTGCACTGGGTATATGGTTCGATTGCAGGGAGAGCCGTTTCCTCAGCAGCGACGGCTGCTGTCGCTCTCTACTCAAATTGCGTCCGAGAAGGTTATCGCGTTCGAATTCGCCAGGCTGCTGTCTTGACAACGATGGGGGCGGCTGATGCTGATGGCTGTGGGGCTTGAAAGAAGCGCTGTGATGCGGAGTACTGGGTGGTATTGCTGCATGCGTTGCCGCCTGGGAGTACACTCGCTGCAGCTGCGCCTCCTGTTCGGCAAAGTACTTGCCGATCTTGTCGAGGATGTCCGCCATCTTTTCTTCGTCGTCTTCTGTTTTGTTGCAGCGAGCCCTTCGCGGCTTTTCGGGATCAAGTTCGTGACTTGGAGCATGGTTCATAAATGTATTTTTATGTACTACATACAAATAGGCTAGATTATCGTTTCTGATGGCTTTGGAAAACTCGCAAAAATAAGTCAAATCACTTTATTGATCGTGCTAGTTTGTGAATTGTTTACACCAATTCGTACAGTGAAATGAACCTCACTTTCAAACGATGGACATCCTGGACGTCGACCTGCACCACCTCAAGCACGACGTGGACGACGACGACCACGCGCTACTGAACTCGGCGGCCGCTGCAGTGCTAGAAAACGACGCGTCTCACGCACTTCCTGGGGCTACTTGTGAGGAGGACAACGAGGAAGAGAGCGGCGTCATGCTCCCAGATGACGACGACGACGACGACGACACGGAGCTGCGGCAGTTGTCCATGCGCGGCGTTGGCGGTAATAGCAACACGAGCAGCAACAACATCAGCAAGCGTCGCAAAATCGGCAAGGCGCTGCAGCTGATCCTGTTGCGCAAGTACGTGCAGTGCGCCAAGCAGCTGGACCATTTGCCGAGTCGTGCGACGACCGAACAGCTACTCGAGGAGGGCTACGACGAGTTCTACTTCCACGGCGGCAATCTGCGCGAGCCACGGCTCGGGTATACAGCGTTCCTCAAGCTCGTGCGCAACCGCCGTGGCGAGGTCATGCGCCAGACGCGCGACCTGCAGACGCTCTCACACGGGTGCGTGTGCTACCAATGGTTCATCCGACGAGCTGCTCATTCTAATGTACCGTGCGTAAATGGATGGGTGGCTATAGACGCGGGAGTCGGCGCAACCAGAAAGAGCGCATGGAGATCCGCACATTGATCGATGAGCTCGAACGAGTAAGACAGAGCACGATGCGTAGTCCGCTTGACTGCGAGGCGCTCGACGGGAGCGACACGACCGGCTCGTCCTCGGGCGGCACGATCTCCATGCTCAGCAGCGCCGAGCACAGCGTCGCAGGACGTCATGACGACGTATCGCTTTCTTCCTCTGTAGCTGCTGGTGCGTCGGTTGGAGGACATATAGACGCAACTGATCTCCAGGGCAGCGACGACGTGCTCATCTCGCGTGAGAAGCTCGATATGATGCTGCGGTTCGCGCAGGAGACACTCAAGGCGCAGAAGAAGATTTTGGACGAAGTGCGCGCAATCGAGCAGCGGCTCGATATCAATCAGCTCTGAAGAAGCCACATAGCTGCTTGTGCGTTTGTATCAATAGGAAAGATTGCAGTTGCTTTCTATGATAGCGAGCCGCTTGGGGGCGCATATCTACCTGTTCCTGTTGGAGCTAGGATGGCTGCGCATTTAGGTCAGGTGGACAGTACTGTGCATCACCTTCATAGTAACTCCTTTTCAATCAGCAGTGAAGGGGCTACTATTGAAGTGCGCGGACCTTTTTGTGCTTTCATGTTGTCCGCCCTACTGTACCATGTGCTCAGTATGCTGCATACTGGGGCCAAGTGTAAAAAAGTCAGAGCGCATCCCTTCTGTGCGTAAAGGTCAGTCACCTCCTCCTTCACACGTCACATCTTTACGAAGCGCTTCTGGCCCGTCTCGCACAACAAAATATAAATAGCGCCGCCGCACTGCACTGCGCGCCTGAGGCCATCAGAAGCCGAGTTGAAGCACCAAGAGCCAAGCTTCTTACAAGAGCCGAACGAAGCACAAGCGATGGAGAGCGGGGGCGTGCGCGTGGACGAAGCGGACACGTCGTCCGTCACATCCTGCTCGTCCACGAGCTCCTTCCCAGAGGTGCGTCACGCGTCCTGTGTCGAAAGAAAGATGCGGAGCTCGTTCGATGACTCGTACATGGAAAGAAATGCGCTTCTGGCGCACGCTATCCATAGGCTCCGACTTGATGATGCGGATGTTGGTGGCGGCTCTTTACTCACGGATGCCTTTCTCTGCTGCTGCTGTGTGTGTATGTTCATCAATCGTCAATGCGCTTATTTTGTGTTTGGAGAGCAGGAGACGACATCGAAGAATGCCAAAAGCGACATGAACGGGGCTTCGACTACAGGATGGGGCACGAACGCTTTTGAGCTCATGAAGGACCGCGCGACGATCGCGAAGAATCACCTTGCACCGCAGATTGTCAGCATGCGCGAGAAGACCTCGAAACGGTGAGTCATTGTGTGCGCGTGCGTGCATTTGCGCAACTTTCTGTGGCGAAGAGCGATCTGACATTTTCGTTGTGATGTATGTGCTGTGGCGATATGCAGAATGGAGAAGTACCAGCCGTCGATTGACAAAGTCAAGTCGTCTGCGTCGGCAGGTGAGCCCCATGTTTGAAGTATCTTGTCAAGATGTCGTATCGGGATGCAGGTCTAACCTTTAATTTATGTATGGCTATCAGCTGCGACTATGGGGCGCGAGAAGATGACGCCGGCGCTGAACCGTGTCAAGGAAGGATCCACACAAGGTATGCACACAATCTCAAAGCGTACTTGTCGTCGCGATACTTTGTAACCCAAGTACTGAACTTGTACGCTTCGATGTATCTTAGGGTGGTCAATCTTGAAGACGAAGTTAGCGTCGGCTGCGCCTGTAGCTGAGAAAATCCAAACCATGGGGCTGAACGTCGTCACAGACATGTGGGTGGGCGACTTGAACGTCGAGATTGTGCTTGTGGAGCACCCGGCTCATCTGAACTGCCGGTTCCTGAATGAATACAAGAAGCCCGCGACACCGCAGGCATTCGAAACGCGGTTGAGCAAATTGCGTCTGAGTAAGCATTATGCATTTCGATTTGATGGCGTAGTTGTGGGATTGGGACTTTAACAGCATGCTGATATTTGTATGGCACAATAGCTCGATCAGTGAGTAACAACAGCACTTCAAGCAACTCGGATATTCAGAGCGCTCTATCAACGCCAGCTTCTTCGGGCGAGCAGTGCCTCGCGAATCGCTACATCCTCGGGAATATCCTGCTGCTGTGCGGAGACGTGCAGGTAATGGCGCAGATGGCGCGCGTGAACAAGGCGTCCAAAATATTTATTTCGTCCGAGAAGCGGCTCTGGCGCTTCTGTGTGCGCTACGGAGACATCCCGCAGAGCATCCGCTCAAGCTTCTGGGAGCACGTCGCCTCGGTCGACTCGGTGCGCAAGTCGTCGGAGCTCGACTTCGACACGTACTTGCACATGGCGCTGTCCAAGGGCGAATGCACCGAGCTGATCCTGACAGACGTCCGACGAACGTACGGCCGCGTGGCGCCTCACAAGCACCCTCCGAACGCAAAAGGTGAAGTGATAATGGACACGGATCAGGAGCTTATCGACCAGCTGAGCGAGATCCTGCACGCACTCTCGGGACGATACCCAGACGTCGGCTACTGTCAGGGCATGGACTACATTGCGGCGCATGTGCTCGACAATGTGAAGAAGAGCAGCGAGGCGCGAGACGTCGCGCGCGCGGCGCAGCAGCATCTAGACTCGAATGCGTCCGACACAGACACGGACAGCGAGAGCGCGCCGCTGAGTCCAGGGAGAACGAGCCAGTCGGCCGCAACGCGTGCCGAGGTCGAGACCGCGTTCTGGATCCTCGTGAGCCTGTTTGAGAACTACGGACTGCGCCAGATGTTCTCACCGGGGCTGCACCGCCTGCAAGTGCATTGCTTCCAGCTGCAGCGGCTCTTCGAGCTGACGCTGCCGGCACTTGCCGAGCACTTTGAGCACGAGAAGGTCGTGGCCGAGATGTTCACGGTCGGCTGGTTCCAGACGCTCTTCCTCTATTTAAATGTGCTACCGCGCGCGACGCTCGACCGCATCTGGGACATCTTTCTCATGGAGAACAACTGGAAGATCATGCTGCGCGTGGCGATCGCGATCCTGCAGCTCTCGGAGGAACATGTGGTCGGTAAGCCCATTGACGAAGTTATGCAGTTCCTTAACACATTTGGCGGCAAGTCGGAGGAGCTGCTCGCGGCCGACGCGCTCATCGAAAGGGCACTTTCCATGAAAGTCACGAACAATGTGCTGACAAAGCTGCAACGCCAGCACGCCCGGCGCAAGAAGGCAACGCCCGAGCGCAAGTAGATAGAGGTTGAGACAAGTAAGGAGACAGAGAGAGGTTGGAGAATATGGGTAGCTCGGTTCATGCACTCCACACCGGTATATATGAAGCAAGTTTGCCTTTGTTGCGCACATGATGTTTTGTTCAGAAACTGCGGGTTGATCAGCCAACGCATGCTGAATTTTGCTCACATGCTCAGATCCAAGCCTTATCGTATACTTTTAACCCTTATCGATATGCTAGGGTTGAATTTTCTATGGAAACTTTACCATCGCCTATGAGAGTTTATACACTATTACGGGGTGTATACTTCCCCAAGTATACAAGCCAATGCAGCCTTGCCACCTCATCACAAGCAGATTTCCGCTTGTTGAGCTGTGGCTCACTTGGGTCAAAACGAGCCGGAAGAGAGGAAGGAGATCGAGCACACGCACAACCCAGAACGCCACTATCTCGCCGTGCTTGGAGCAGACAGCATGAACTGCGTCAAGGGCGAGATCCACAATGTACTCTCGATGATGCGCGTGAACGCGCGCTGGGCATCCATGGACCGCTTCACACAAGAGATCCCGGCGTCGACGCAGTCGCCCATGATGCGCGCGTTCAAGCAGCTGCACTACGAGCTGCAGAGCGTGACAGACCTCTCGGACGTGGACACGGTCACGTACCTGCTGCCCTTCGTGATGGTCATCGAGTCGGAGAAGACGAGCGGCTACATCACGGGCGCGGCCATTTCGAGCCTCAACAAGTTCTTGCTCTACGGGCTCATCACGAACGAGTCGCTGCGCGCCGACGTGGCGATCAACCGCATCGCTGTCTGCGTCTCGCGTTGTCGCTTTGAGGAGACCCACCGCGCGGATGACGAGGCTGTGCTCATGAAGCTGCTTGAGCTCGTCGAGTACGCCGTGCGCTGCGAAGTGGGGCCACTGATCACGGGCGAGAACTTGTGGAAGATGGTGCAGCTCTGCTACAGCATCAGCTGCCAGCCGCGCTCGTCGCTGCATCTCGCGCGCTCGGCTGAGAACACGCTCGCGCACCTCGTGCTCACGGTCTTCGACCGCATCGACGAGCTCGAGCCAAAGAACCGCTCGATTTCGACCGACCAGCGCGTACAGCACGCTCTACATGGTGACGAAGATGACGACAGCAAGGCCGATGTACCACCTGCGCATGAGCCGCACGTCGTCGTGGACAAGGCAACGCGCAACCGCGTGGGGGCATACGGTGTCCCTCTATTGGAGCACATCCTGCAGTTCCTCGCGAGCCTGATTTCCCCGACCACGAACGACGAGGCCACGTGTGTGCTGGGCCTGCGACTGATCAACATCGTGCTCGAAACCGCGGGCACGGGACTCGGTAACCATCCAGGTCTCGTGTCCGTGCTGCAGGGCGACTTGTCCAAGTTCCTGCTGCAAAACTCGGAGACCGACGAGCTCGCGATCCTGTCGCTCACGCTGCGCGTGGTGTTCAACCTCTTTAATTCGATCAAGGACCACCTGAAGGTGCAGCTTGAGGTGTTCTTCACGAGTGTGCACATGCGCATCATCGACTCACGGTCGTGCTCGGACGAGCAGAAGGAGTTGGCCCTCGAGTCGCTTTTGGAGTTCTGCCGCGAACCGGCGCTCATGCTCGACTTGTACGTGAACTACGACTGCGATGTGCACTGCACGAACCTATTCGAGGTGCTCTGCAAGTCGCTCGCGCGCAACTGCCAGGCCATGGAGAGCGGTGACGGCAGCTTGAATGCACTCAGCCTGCTGTGCCTGGAGGGTTTGCTTGCCGTCATTGACTCGATCGCGCGCCGATGTCCATTGAGCTCCATGGCGGCCAGCAGCAGTGCGTCGTCGATGCAGACTGGCAATGGCATGAGCGATATTTCGTCCCTGCAAGGTTCGGACCTGGCGCGTTTCACTTCCGGTCCCGAGATGCAGAAGCACCGCACGTCCAGCGAGCTGTCGCTCGACGAGATCTCACCCATGTCATCCGTGCGCGACCTCATGCACCTCGTGATGTCGGGCAGCGATAGCGAGACAGACTCGGACCCGGGTGACGTCCCCGAGGGTCCCGACCAACTCGCGTGGCTGCACACGGCACGTGAGCGCACGGCCGAGGTGCTGCAGCAACGCAAGCGGGCCAAGAAACGCTATGCGCTGGCCGCTGACAAGTTCAACACGGACCAGAAGACTTGGATTGCGTACTCGCAGCAGATCGGACTTCTGCCGGAGAAGCTCACGCCCGAGTCCGTCGCGTCCTTCCTACTGCACACGCCGGGGCTCAACAAGACGCTCATCGGCGACTACATTGGCGACGGACCCGTGGACAAGTACCCGTTTAATGCCGCGGTGCGTGACGCGTACATTGCGATGTTTGACTTCCGCGAGACGCCGACGTTGGACAAGGCCCTGCGCACGTTCCTGGCCAAGTTCCGACTGCCTGGTGAGGCCCAGAAGATCGACCGCATGATGGAGGCGTTCTCCAAGCAGTACTATCTGCAGGCGAGCGGCGAGTCCCCGCTGGTGGACGCTGATGCTGCCTATGTGCTCTCGTTCAGCATCATCATGCTCAACACGGACTTGCACTCGGACCACATCGCCAAGAAGATGACCGTGGACGAGTTTGTACGCAACAACCGCGGGATCAACGGCGGCCAGGATCTCCCGCGCGAGTACCTGGCCGAGCTCTACACGAACATCAACAACCACCAGATTCAGATGCAGCACGACGTCTCAGACTTCATGGACGTCAACAACTCGGCGATCGACCGATACTCGACCCAGTGGGACGGTGTGCTCAAGCGCTCGGAGAACGTTGTGGGCGCGAGCTTCACGTCGAACGCGAGCATTCTCAAGCTTCGCGCGGGTCTGTACGAGAAGGAGATGTTCAACTTGATCTCGGAGACAGCGATCACGAGTATCTTGTTGGCTTACGAAAAGACCTGCGACGTGACCAACATGGAACGCGCGCTTGAGGGACTAAGGAACTGCGCCAAGATCGCACTCTATTACGACATCAGCGAGGTGTTCAACCGGATCATGGGCTCGCTCTCGTCCTACTTCCTCACGTTCGCGCACGGCATCCTGAGTGGCGAGAAGGTATATTTGCCACCAAGTAATGGTGGGAAGCGCAACAGTGGCACGAATATTGGTGGGGCGAGTCATGGTCAACAGCAGCAGCACCAGAGAAGAATGAGTGGAGGGGACGAGCGTGATAGCGCTGGTAACAGTGCGAGCCTGGAAATTGACACGTCGGCGTCGTCATCAAGCTCACTGCCTCCCATGGAGGAGGACCATCTGCAGGGCGCCAAGACGCGCCGCGCGCTGCTGTCGCTCAAGCTGCTCTTCCAGTTCGTGCAGAACCGCTCGGACTACTTCCGCAAGGCCTGGAGCAGCGTCATCGAGTGCATCCTCATGTTCAACGAGCTTGACGTCGTACCCATCTCGTTCGTCGAGATCGACGACTTTGTGGACTCGCGCGGCGTGCCGCTGCCTCCGATCCAGGGCGGTGGGAGTCTTGTTCAGGCTCATAGTCCCAAGGGAGGCTCGTCGCATTCACCCTCTTCTGCCGCTGCGGTTGCTGCGGGTCAGTCGGGTGTGGGGCTCTCGGGCAAGACGAGAGAGCGCTCGCGCCGTCTCGCTGAGCGTCAGGCGGCCATCCGCAGCCGTATGAAGAGCATGAGCCACGGGAACCAGGGCACAGCGTACGGCACCAGTGGCAGTAGCAGTAGCAATGCAAACAGTGGCTCACTCTGGGGCTCGCTCTCGTCGTACCTCTGGTCCGAGGAAGAGAAGGTCGACGACAGCTTCTCGCAGGTGAACAAGATGCTTCGTGACGCGGTGCTGAAGCTCGGCGGTGGCGTTTTGGAGAAGGAGAATTGGCTACGACTGGTGCGCAAACTCCCCGAGAAGTCGCTGATCAGCCTTCTTGAGACACTTCTGGCATGCCGTGACCCGTTCAAGTGCATCATGCAGCCGTCGGACACGGGCTTGGACGCCATGATGCAGGAGAACGCAATTCTTGTGCTCGAGCAGAGCGTGGACATTATCCTCGTCAACTCGCACCGCATCCTGCCACTGAACCTGTGGGATCCGTTTCACATGTACGCCAAGCGCATCTTGTCGACGCCGCTGAACGAGCTCAACATGCAGGGCCTGGTCGAGCGCGTCGTCGTGCACATCCTACGCGTGTGCATCCGGCTGTTCCACGACGACAAAGTGCGTCCAAAACTTGTGGCGACGCTCGAGATGCTGCTCGATATGGATGATGATATGTACAAGGCGCTGAGCGACCGGCTCGCCTCGGGCATCAACATGCTGCTCAAGGCGAACCTCGTGTACATGCATGACTTTCACGACTGGAAGACGCTGCTGGGCATCCTGGAGAACGTTGTCGAGTATAAGAACGGTCGTGCACCTTGCTGGGAAAGCGTCAAGCTACTCGCCGAAGGTGGTCACTTGAACGACGAGAACGTCACGCTCTGGATCGCGATTTGCCTCAAGTTTGTGCGTCACCGTACGCCGTACTCGGTGGACGCGCTGCGCCTGCTGCAGAGCCTCGCGAACAATGACAACGCCTACAAGATGGATGGCAAGGCCTGGCTCGAGGTCATGCGCGTGATGCTGAGCTACCTGAACGACGACCGCGCGCCGATCGCCAAGACCTCATGGGAGTGTTTGTACAACTCGCTGCTACAACCGGGGGCGCCGGTATCCAAGGACACGTGGCAGCAGTGCTTCGAAGACGTGATCTTCGCGTTCGACGACCAGGTGAATGAAGGTGTGTGGAAGCACTCAAAGGAGGCTGCGCTGTACAGCGTCACGCTGCTCTCAAAGACTTTTCTGCACAATCTGAACGTGCTGCTCGAGTTGCCGCAGTTTGGTGAGCTCTGGCTCAACGTGCTGCGCCGCCTCGCGACGAAGCTCGTGGTTTCGGGCTCGAACGCCGCGTCGTCGTCGAACGCGGTTGTCGTCTTTGAGACGACGCTTCAGTCGCTCTACAACTTGCTGCTCGTGCTCAAAGCCGAGGAGGTTTTGGAGAAAGTGAGTAACCAGGAGACCCAGCAGACACTCTTTGAGGAGAGCTGTGCGGTTATCGACGAAGTGTGTCCACATGTGAAGGACCAGCTGGGACTTGTCCCCCAGGAGGACGAACTCGTAATCCAGATGCCGACGGCTGACGAGGAAGTGGGCGATATCGACGCTGCTGAGGTCGACGAGGGAGTCGTGGCTCATGACCACGAGCAGGAAGCCTTGCAACCGGTTGGTGAAATGCCTGTCGAGTCACGTGAGGTTGTTTCTCAAGCCACTGGAAGCTTTGAAACGACATCGGGTGAGACTAAGACTACTGGAGACGAAGCGTACAATCCCGAGTGCTACACGACGACGACGACGACAACGACAGAGACGACCACGACGACAGCTACGGAGACTGTGGGTTCAGAGGCGGTGACAGTGTTCACGAGTAGCAGTAACAGTCCCACGTTTGGCGGCAAGGCCGAGGACATTCTCGGTGACGAGATCTCAGAGGCCGTTTAGCTTTCATAGTGGTATCTGTTTTTAAGAAGGTAAACCTGTGTAACTTGCTGCGAGATCTTTTGTGTCCAAACAAACCCGCTTTTGCGCCTCTCCCCTCCTCGCTTACCACAAAATCTTTCCTTTAAGCTCTATGATTGGATAAAAACAGTGTTTGCGGGATATGATTGGTAGAAAAGCAGTGATATTGGAGTATACCGTACGTAACAATGGGATAGGAGTGTGTGTGTGGGGATTTTATGGAAAAGCGAGAGCGCAAAACCAAACCTGTGACCAAACGGCAACTTGGCTTGCTATCATTTCCGCATTTGCACCGCCAGCCCCAGCAGCAGCGAGCAGCACGTGCCCACAGCAGCAGACGACGACACTCGAGCGATAGCCATGGCGACCATCGACGCAGAACAGCAGCAGCCGGAGGCGGTGACGATGGATCCCACGACGACGACAGTGACGGCGGCTGATACCCCCACCCCAGTGTCCGCGACGTCAGACCCGGCGGCCGTGGCGATCTCTAAGCGCGCGGCGAAGAAGATTAAAAAGAGCAAGAGCAGCAACGCCATGCAAATGGAGAATGCGAGTGCGAAGAAGAGCGACAAGGACGAGGAGGAGAACGCGAACAACATTGCGACGGTGGACCATCCGTACCTGAGCTTCTTGCACAAGCGCATTCGCTTGTACAAGAAGAAGCTCGAGAAGATCAAGAGCCTCGAGACCGCGCAGTCCGAGGAAGGCAAGGTAAGCAACACTGTGCAAATCTATGTGCCCTTGTATTGACCCTGCTTATGGACTGACTGGCGTGTGCGTTTTTGACTTTGTGCGCATTGTAGAAGCTGAATGTGCAGCAACTGGAGCTTGTGAGCACCAAGTTCGCGATGGAGAAGATCGTGACGGAGTTTGAGTCCCTTCGCGAGCAGTTCATCGAGGTGTACCTCCAGGTAGTTGACTCTTCTTTGCATTTGATAAAGAGCTGCGTTTGATTTGCACAATTGACTCACGCTGTGTATATATGTCGTACAGGAGGAAGCGACGAAGAAGGCCGAGCAGGAGAAACTTGCTGACGACGCTGCTGCCGAGGCTGCTGCGAGTGCGATTGATGCTGCACCTGCGCCTGAGGTCGTTACTGAGGAAGAAATCGTCCCTGAACCGACTCCTGTTGTCGAAGCCGCCGAACCAGCCCCAGTTGACGCGAACGCAGACGCGTTTGTTCATGTACAGGATTTGCTGAAGACGTTGCATGTTGTGAACCTTCACCAGGCGCTTGGTAAGGACATTCCAATGGTGCTGGACTTTTTCTCCAAGGTGCTCTTGGGCAACACGCGTCCTGTCGCTGAGATCTCCTTTGAAGACAACCTTGCCGAGTCGCTCGATGAAGCGAAGAAGTATTTGCAGCGCAGCGACAAGATCATGGCGTGCGATTCGACCTACAAGGACCTCCGCGAGATCGTCGAGAAGCTGTCGCAGCTGGATGTGCTCGCCGAAGTCGTCGAAAGTCCTGAGGCGACACCTACTGCTGAGAAACTACCAGAGATTAACTTCTTCACTGAATCGCTCCTCGAGTTGGAGATGGCGGAGGCAATCGAAGAGGACAACCAGGTATTTGACGATGCAACGGACGACAAATCCGACGAGCACGCGAATGCTCCAGAGGAGATCGAGGAACCCATCGAAGAAGATGTGAAGTTCGTGGAGGAGATCGTGGCCGAGATCGTGATCGAGACTGCTCCGTCCCCAGCATCAATCCCGATTCCCCCGATGTCGTTCGCTGCTGCAGCTGCGTCGATCCCATCAGCTTGGGCAAACCGCGATCACTCGCAGCATGCGCCGGTGAGCAACAACTCAGTCGAGGATGCCAACAACCAGCGCCGTCGCGCTCAGGGTTCCCGAGTCAAGAACAACAACAATAGCACTAGTACCACCACCAATGACGGCTTCAAGACTGAAGGCACCAACAGCAACGGCGACAAGACGCGTCGTCCACGCCCACAGCGCTCGAACGACGAGGGTTACGCGCCTCGCAGCGGCAGCGGCAACAGCAGCAGCAACAGCCGCTCTGGCCCAAAGGATGACCGCCGTCCTCGCGTCGACCGTGCGCTACGAAAGCAGGGCTCGTCCATCCACCAGCCACACTCGCATGCCAGCCTCCAGGCATGAGAGGTTGCGGCGACGGCTTGCTTGAGCTTTTCGTTTGCTAGCTGCTGCATGTTTAGACAACGACGATCTTCACTCTCTCAATGACATCGGAAATCAATGGAAGACTCAGCCCGATGAATGCCCATGGACGTAGAATATTGTCGGCTCTCGGTAACCTACAAAACAAACAACAAACAACAAATCTGACGAACAGAGTGCTTTCAACACTCAACCTACCTTGTCCACACAAGGCTTCATGCGAAGGTGTCCACACCTGAAGTGTTCTTATAAAGGGATATCACTCATTTACTACTCTTATAGAGAGATGCAGGTTCAGGCGCTCTCATTTTCTCAGCTTTGAAGAGTTTGGTATCACTGCGAGTGAAAAGCCATGGGTCGCTGCATCGCCGGGCTGGCCGTGATGCTCATGGTGACCAAGATGTTCACGTGGCTGACAGTTGCACGCTTCCACACATCTGACGCACTCAACGCCGCATATGTGGCGTCGACGCTGCTCATGCTCTGGAGCTACGCGCTCTCCGTGGGCGTCCTGCCGATGAGTCGCCCGCCGATTGACAACCGCGCGCGCATGGCTCACCACATGGAGGAAGGCGCGCTGAGCAGCACCACCGACGATAGCTATAGCGACGAAGAAGATGACAAGCGAGAGAGAGAGGTGACACGCTACTGTGAGCGCTGCGATATGCAGAAGCCCGCGCTCGTGCACCACTGCTCGTCGTGCCATCGCTGTGTCTACCGAATGGTATTGCACAGCGCCTTGTAATTTCTCTCTATTTATTATCTGCGGGTGTCATACTCGTACTGGTCGCTAACGCGCTTGCTGTGTATATCCACTTTGTCTCTATTTGCAGGACCACCACTGTCCGTGGACCAACAACTGCGTGGGCTGGGACAACAAGAAGTACTTTGTGCTCTTCCTTCTGTACACGTCCATGAGCTGCCTGCTCTTCAACGCCATGGTGTGGCCTCTGGTCTGGGAACCGCAGAACCAGCGCGTGATGGATGACATGTCGCTTCTG
This sequence comes from Globisporangium iwayamae, assembly GCA_023336215.1. NCBI lineage: Eukaryota > Oomycota > Peronosporomycetes > Pythiales > Pythiaceae > Globisporangium > Globisporangium iwayamae. The sequence goes on from JAADWP010000316.1 coordinate 15,230, forward strand.
CAGCTCACGTGGGCGCTCTCGCTGCTTATCGGCAGCGTGCTGGCGGGCTACCTGGTGTTCCACATATGGCTGCTGTACAAAGGCGTCACCACGTTCGAGTTCCTCCTGGGCAAGCGCGGCGAGCTCACGGGCAACTCGCTCTTGTACAATCTCCAGGTGTACTTTGGCAGCAACGTAGCGTTCTGGTGGCTGCCCGTAGCCCCGGCGTTAGACCCCGCGATGGGCGGTGGCGTCCGCTCGAAGAAGCACCGGAGAGAGACCCGACAGCTCGTGGCGTAACGTTAGTTATTGGGACTTTGCCGAAGCTCATGCATGGTCTTGGCTGTTTTTATTAAAATTCAGGAGGATGGGAAAACTTTCATGAGAAATATTCACGCAGTATAAGAGCTCACCTGGTCTTGGCTCACTATTAGCAAATCCCAGCTCACTTGTCCTTCTTCTTGTCTTTCTTCTTCTTCTTCTCCTTCTTGCGCTTCTTGCGCTCCTGCTGCAAGTCGTCGAGCGTCACGCGGTAACCGGCGAGCTTGGACTCATAGAGCTGCTCGAGCTCGATCGCCATCTGGAAGACCGGCTCACCCACGCGGTTGAACGTCTTGGCGTTCGCGACCATGAGCTTGATGTCGCTCGTGAACTGCTCGATGCGCACGTACTCGGCCTTTTCCACTTTTTCCTATCAAGGATGAATGACAAGGAATGGCGACCAATTTCAGTACTACAATTTAATGAGCTTGTGAAGCAAATTCCACCAGACCCTTCCTTGTAACTCATTTTTACCTTCATCCGTGTCAGGTCCATGGGCTCCTTGACAAAGTCAAAGTAGTTGGGAACACCCAGGCGCTTGCAGTTCTCCCGCGTGATTTTCTACAACAGAACACGACATTCAGTTCATTTAGACCAAGCCTGTAGCCATGGAGATTGAGATCCAACAACATTACTTATCGGCAGTCCACATACCGAGATGAATGGGTTGCCGGCCTTGCCGCTGACAATCCAGCCGGCCCACGTGAGTCCGCGCAGCTCCGTGACGAGCGGCGCAAGCAGCTTCTGCAGCAGTGAGGCGTCCTCGCGCTCACGCTTCTTCTTCTTCTTCTCCTTCTTCTCCTTGCGGTCCTTCTCATCCTTGCTCTTGCTCTTGAGCCTCTCCTCCTGTGCCACCTTGTCCTTCTGTGTCGGCGGCGGAGCGTGGATCAGACCCGACGATTTCTCTGCGAAATAGATAAATAAGATAAATACAGATACAACAAGCGTTAATCAGCACGAAACGAATAATCCCACAAAAAAAGCAACAAGATCCATGAACGTACGGCTCTTGAGCGCGTGCAACACGGGGCCGCTCTTGCTCGCCGCGGGCAGCTGCAGCGCGCTCTTGACGATGCTCTCCGGCAGCGGTTCAATCGGCCGGTCGAAGGGTACGCCCTGTAATAGGGAGAGCAGGTCGCCCTTAGCGTCTTTTGCCTCGGTCGTCTTCTCGCCCACTCCACGCAGTAGGTGGTGGTACGTCGTCGGCAGCTTCGCCTCCGCCATCTTCTTCAGCTGCGACTCGAGCTTGTAGTGCTGCATGAGCTCCCGGTAGTTCACCTCATCCGGCTCAACTGTTTAGACAAGTAGCAGTGGAAGCATAGGCGTATACATGGCATATAGTTACACAAGCGCTCGTCAGCAACATGCATCGACTTCATCTTGAACGAGAAGGCGGCAGAAAGGCACGCACTGTTCTGCGAGCTGCGCAGCAGATAGACCGAGTCCGGGTCCAGCGACGCTACGTCGGGACAAACACATAGTAAGTACACATGTGAGCACGTTAAATAGCTGTGCTGGCGAACGCTCTCATCGTAACCAGCAGGTAGTGAATGAGCCGCTTCGTGTTCGCACCATTCGCCATTTTGGACACTGGTTTCCCAAATGTGCCTTCGCGAGCACCCAGAACCGGCGTTTGTCCATCATTATGGTGGACCACCCTACTATGTACGTGCTAATGTGTACCACCTTATTTTAATACTATGCAGTCATCAAGTGCTACCGCATCAAATGCGGTAGCACTTTTGGATTGGCCACCACGTCGACTGCGCAAAATGGCGGAAGTGACAGTCTTCGCCGCGCTCGGCACGAACCTCGGTGCGTCTCTCAGCCACATTCCAAAGCCTGCTGTCTCCAACTAACACTGCGCTTTGTGTGCATATACATTGCACATCGATCTGACTCGTATTGCCGTCGCTGTGTATGATCAGGCGAGAAACTCCGCAACCTGGAAGCGGCGATCGACATGCTCAACGCGCTCGCGGGCCGCGTCCTTGAGACCTCGCGCCTGTACTGCACTGCACCACAGTACGTCGAAGACCAGCCGTCATTCTTCAACTTGGTGCTCAAGATGACGACGACACTCTCACCGCAGGCGCTCCTGGAGGCGTTCAAGACTATCGAGCGCGAGATCGGACGCGTTCAGTCCATCCGGTAGGAAGCTTCATTTGCGTTACTGACTATGGTGTCACTATGTGCTGAGCATCCTTGCTAATGCAATGTTCGTGTAGCTATGGACCGCGGCTCATTGATGTGGACGTGCTGTTCTATGGCGACTCGGTCGTGACGACCGAGACGGTCGACGGCCCACTCATCGTGCCGCACGAGCGCATCCACGAGCGCGATTTTGTGTTGGCGCCATTCTGCGATATCGCGCCAGGTAAGTGAATGGCGTCACTATTGCGAGTTTGCTACCAAGTGATCTATTGAAACTGAGTACTGGTCTCTCTTGTCACTATAGAGTTCGTGCACCCAGGTCTCAAGCTCACGATGCGCGAGCTGTACGCGCAACTGATCGCCACCACCACTCAGAATAGCGACAGCAAGAGCGCATACATTGCACCGGTGCCCATGCTCCCCGTAATCAAGTCACTTCCATGGCAATTGGGCTCCAAGACGTTCGTGATGGGCATTCTGAACGTCACGCCCGACTCCTTCAGCGACGGCGCCGACCTCAAGACCGCGCAGGACGCGATCGAGAGAGCCCTGGACATGGAAAGCAAGGGTGTCGACATTTTGGACATCGGTGGCGAGTCCAGTCGTCCAGGAGCTGAGCCTGTGACGCTCGAAGAAGAGCTTAAGCGTGTGATCCCCGTGATCCAGGGCATTCGCGCGAAGAGCGCGATCCCGATCTCCATCGACACGACGAAGGCCGAGGTCGCGCGTCGAGCTATCAAGGCTGGCGCGAATGTTGTCAACGACATCTCCGCTGGCCTGAAGGATGCGGATATGCTCTCTACGGTCGCTAAGCTTCGCGTTCCGGTACGTGCTTGAACTTTTGGTACTGCGCCTTTTGGCTGTTGGATTATGAAGCTAACGTACCTGCTTCAACACAGATAGTTCTCATGCACATGAGAGGAACACCAAAGACGATGTCTGGGCTCATGGTGCGTCCAAGTCCCTTCAGTCTGTTGATGACTGATCTCGCATTCGAACTTTGTGCTCGGCTCTCTGATGACTTTAGTGTGTGTGTGTGTGTGTTGTGCATCGCGTAGCAATATGAAGACCTCGTGGCTGAAGTGGCTGACGTTCTTAATGAGCGCGTGCAGGCGGCGATCGCAGCGGGCAATTTCACGTGGAACATCGTCGTGGACCCTGGCATCGGGTTCGCCAAGAAGGGCGAGCTCAACCTGCAACTTCTGCGGAATTTATTTGAAGTCAAGAAGTCGTGTCGTGATCTCCCCATGCTGGTATGAGTATTATTCACTCATGAAGCAGCAGGTTTGGAATATTTGGCTCTAGATGCGATACGAGATTCTAACGAACGTAAATTACAACTGCAAACATAGGTCGGAGCGTCGCGCAAGGGCTTCATTGGGACGATCTGCGGGCGTCCGGACCCGAAAGACCGTGCCTGGGGGACTGCGGCGACCTGCTGCGCCGCCATCGCAGAAGGCGCCGACATCCTGCGCGTCCACGACGGCCCGGAAATGGTCGACGTCGCGAAAATGTCGGACGCGATCTGGCGGAAAGCGTAGGCTTCTGTCCAGCGTGCCATAGAGGTATCCATCCCATCCTGCCTGGGTCTGTCGATGATGAGGATCAAGATGAACCTGTTCTCTGTTGTCTTAGGACACGCCCAGTTGTCAGAGGAAGTCCCCGCCCCCTACTTATGCTTTTTATAATAGATGCGTAGCTGGCTGGTGCTATTTTCTGTGTAGTGAGCGCTCCATTTCCGATTTAGGGTAGCAGCTCACGCATGCGCCTAGCTTAGCCTCCAACTCCTCTTGTTGCCACGCAAGCCTCATTGATCTCTATTCCGAAGCAAGCCTTCGAAGTCGAGGTGACCCCCTGATCTTGTCGTGGTGAGAATGTCGGAGTACGGAAACGAAGACTATCCTTCAGACAACCTTCGCGACGCCGAACCAGCGGGTTACTCGAGCGAGACGCCGCACTTTGACGGGCTCTTTGCGCGCTACGACGTCGGGAATGGGTACGTCCAAGTCGAGCCCAGCCCAGTACTCTCAGCCAATAGTTGGCTATCCGGATTGTTGACCAATGAAAGGATTGGTTTGTTTCACAGGTCGATTGGCACCGAGCACTTGGGCAGCCTGCTGCTCGACATGGGCTTCAACGCCTCGCCACGGGTGCTCGACCGCGCGCTTGATGACATGGACCCGAACGCAGCAGGGGAGATCCCCAAGGTACTCACTTTGCTTCTGCTTCCAATGTCACAACGCCTTGTTCATCTTAGGACTGACTCAGCTTATGGTGTCTTCATGACCTGTACTAGCTGACCTTCCTGGAGTGGTTTGAGGAGAATGCGGACGACATTGAGGCGCCGCAGCCCACGCAGACGTTGACATGCGCCACGCCACGCAACCACAAGGACGACGAGTCGATCTGCCAGCTGCAGAGCGCGATGCTAGACGCCAAGAATGCGCGCAAGTGTGCCGAAGCCGACGTGCGGCTGCTTGCGAATCGCCTCTCGCACTTGCGACAAGAAGAGGCGCGTGCCCAGCGACGCATTGAGGAAGCGAACCGGCGTTCCAACGAGATCGAGGGCGCCAAGAAGCGCAACCAGGAGCACCAGCGCGCCAAGCAGCGTATGTTCGAGCAGATGCAACGCGAGATCAAGCAGGCGTGCGAATCCAACAGTGCGTCCCTTGTGTTTGCTGTTTGCTTGCCTTCTGTGGGAATGTGTTGACCTATGCTAATGGCTGTGTGTATGTGGCGATAGACATGGCCGTGGCGCTCTCGCGCGAGCGCAAGCACCAGAACCTGTCGATGATCCACTCGATGCGCTCACAGCTCGTGCAGGAGACGCGCGAGGAACGGCAGGCGAACTTAGCGGCGATCCAGCGCAAGCGCGATAAGGACCAGTACGAGCTCGTGCAGCGGTCCAAGGAGATCCGGTCGCAGGAGCAGAGCGCACTCAAGCGGCGTGAGGCGCTCAAGAAGAAGCAGGAGAAGGAGCTACACAAGAAGACCCACGAGAGCCTCGCGTTCGAGTTCCAGAAGAAGGTTTGTGGTGAATTAGTTGGTTGTTGTGTCGAAATGATGGAAATTGGTTTTGCTGACTTGTTGACTTGTCTGTTTGCTTGTACAGCTCATGTCGGAGAAGCTGGTCAAGCAGATGGAGGTCGAGGAGGCGCAGCTGATCGAGAAGCTGCGCATCACGCAGGAGATGCAGCGCGCAGCCTACGAGCACCTCGAGTTCGTCATGCAGGACGACTGAGCAGACATCACGAACTGCTCACACATATACGCAAACAAACAAACACCAACACAAGCATAGCAAGGACAACACAACATCACGCAAGCAAGCAAACAAACAATCAAACATGCTGCTCTTGTTTTCACACTTGTGCGCTCAGAGCAAACTGTTGTGTTGGACATACAACTACTATCACCACGTTCTCCTTTAGAGCTTGCTTGAGGACTGGAACGTGGGTGGGCAGTGCAGCTTGGCTAGACGCACGACATCCTGGGCACAGCCCCACTGCAGCGTGTGACCCGAGCCAGCGTGCGCGTAGTTGTGGATCACAACGGTGCTACAGGCAGTACTCAGTTTCGGGTCCACTTCAAGGCGCACGCCCATAGTGCGTTGTGGACGCAGCCCAGCACGATGACCGACCACTTTGCTGTTGCGCACCTCAGGGTTCAGCGCGCAGCAGCGCTCCCAGATCGCACGGATGTCTTCGTCGTCGTTCGCGTTCTTCCAGTTATGCGGCTGCACCGTGCCGCCGAGCACGACTTCGCCACCGGGGCGCGGCAGGATGTACGTGTGCTGCGAGTCGCCGTGTACGACCATCATGAACTGCTTGACGTTCGGGTTGTGGATCTGTTGTTGAGCATTTGTGCAAGAACCCAACAACCAACAAGAGCAAGATCTTGTTAGCAACGCAAGTCTGGACTTGAGATACATTACAACTTCACGCAAAAGATGTGCTTACCTTGATAGTCTGCCCACGAATTGGAAACGCGCTCTCATCGCCCACGAGCTCCTTGGCGCCGAGCCCCGTGCAGTTGACCAGCACGTCGCAGTCCGTGATCTCGCTCAAGGACGCGAGCTTGCGCGTCTCAAAAGTACCGCCGAGGCGCTCAATCTGCTTACGGACAAAAGCCATGAACGTCCTGTAAATGCGCACACAAACAAACAACAAATCTTGTCAAAAAAATAATAGCACAAGCGAGTCAACCAACACACAAGCAAACAAACATGCGTACGTTGGGTTGTAGATAATCGTCTCGAACGCAAAGCCGTGGGCCGTACCAGGACAAATCTGCTCAGCCTCCTGCGCGCTCACGAGCCGAAAGTCTTTGACGCAGTGCGCCCAGTACGGGTGCACAACGGGCGGTGGGCCCTCGCTCGAGACGTCCACACCCTTGACAAAGTGAATGCCAGTCTCTTGCTCGCCGTGCTGCTCCCAGAGCTTAGTGAGCCACGCCATGCTCACCTCGCACCATTGCCTATGGAACATGTGAACAGTCAGCCTCTATATGTTAGCATCAACGTATACAGGCTTGCGCATTTGCTTGTTGACTTGTTTGCTTGTTTACCGTGGCTTGTGCGGGTTGACGCTCGCGGGCAGCGCAAAGGGCATCCAGATAGCACCCGCTACGTGGGACACGATGGCGTCGAAGCTCTCAGCCACCACGTGCACGCGCGAGTAGCCGCTCTCGAGCAGCGCAAGTGCAGACGTGAGGCCGATGATCCCACTACCTACCACCACGACGCGGGCTTGTTGGGTTGCTGCACCGAGCATGTTTGCTGAAGATGGCGATTTTCGGATTGTGATCGCTTGTTTGCAAAAGGCAAATATGCATGTTTTCAGGTTTGCGCAAATGAAAAGTCAGAGGATTTTATGATTCGTCTAAACATGCGAGGCTGTAATCACAAGATTTTGCGTCGAAATTGGTTTTGTTGATATCCTGGACTCGTTATCTGACAGCCGACGTGAGTCGAGACTTGACTGCGTTTTTAGCGGGGGGCAGCTTGCCTTGGACTTGAGTGGTTTGCGTCAGGCTTAGATGCAGCACTTGGCGCCTGGGATTTGGTTGGCCTCGTCGACCGCAGCGAGCGAGCGCAACGCTGGGTTCGCCTGCGCGACGTCGGCGACGGATTCGGTCGCGTGGGCGGCACTGATGACGACGAGGAGAGCGGCAGCGACACAGAGGAACTTGCTCATGGTGGTTAGCGATTTGGTTGGTGGTTGATTGTTCAATGAGGATCAGAGTTCGAGTTGACCCGAGTTGGCCGATGGTAGACACCCGCTGCAACGGTGGACCGCATTCGAAATCGTGTTCCTGCGGTCTTGCGGTCTTGCGGTTCTTGATTGTATTTGCTGTTGAGAAGTCGAACAGGTGGAAATCTATCGGAGAAACGAAGAGAAGAATCGGTGTTGTGTGTGTGTGTGTGTGTGTGACCTTGGATTGCCCAAGTCAACCTGGCGAAGGCTTTGTGGCCAAAACGCACTGGAGCTGAACTCTCCAAAGTTCACTTTTGGAGCTAGACCCTACGCATTATCTACCAATCAAGTATGTCAGTATTGATTTTTGACCAATCGCATCTCGAATCGACCAACTATCGACAGCTCCACAACGAATACAGCTGTATGGGACCATATTAGCTTAACAAGACGAAAAGAATCTGGGCAATCATGTTCAGTGAGGAGCACGAGATCTCACGTGCTTGATCACACACAATAGAGTGCTTTAGATCGCCGGTCAAGCCTCTACATCTGGCCATTTGTAGAAAGCCACGAGCTTCTGAGTACCCAATCACGAGATAATCTGTCTATAGAGGCATCGCAGGTCACATGTGACGACACCTTTCGACTATGTTCTGTCCCCGTCACGAACTCTGAGAACAGGATGGAGGCTGGCAAGACTTCAGTATTTCGTTTCGTATCCGTGAGGGTCGATGTTTTAACTGTGAAACGCAGACATCTCATCAGCAGTTGTTACAAAGACTTGAAGTTGTTGTGGCGTTTACCCGGACTGACTGACTGACTGTTCGCCTTTTTTCAGCCCTTGTCGATTCTGGTCAGGACCACGATGGTGCCAGAAGCTTCTCGAACTAGGAACACACTGACGGTGACTTCAGGAGATTTGACAGCGGTATGTTTCGTGTTGTAAGAATAAAAACAAGCTGTACCGCACTTGGCTCACCACATTGGTACAGTAGCCATCAAAGTGGACTTCCGTGTCGGTTGTCCAACAATTCCCCCTTTTGGTGAACGATTCCTAACCGAATTCCTGAGCTCCACTGCACTATCGATAACTCTCATTCCCAAACCCACCCTCCAACCACCACCACCAATCCAAGTCACCATGAACAATTTCATCTGCCTCGTTGCTGCCCTCGGAAGCGCGCAAGCCATCGAGACCAACCAGACCCCGGTCGAGAAGTGCTGCATCTAAGCTCCGAGCTTCTCGTGAGCTCTTGCGTCGGACAAGGCTACCTGCTCAAGCGAGCGAGCTCCCAGCTCTCAGTCTACCAATGCTACTTCAACCAACGCAATCCGTTCGGTTCAAGCTTGTCATGCAAGTGTGTGTGTGTGTTTCTTTGTCGTGTAGATCAAAGGTTGTCATAAATGTCGTAAATCAAACCAGACTTAGAAGTCTGATCTCGATAATGGTGCTTGTGAGATACAGCATTGCAAACCATAAGCACCGCTTCCTTAGACGGTGCCTAAAGCGCCATGAACGGGAGTGATGTCGCCAAAACTTACAAGGTTCGTATCGGCCCGTGCGTCAACAGGTACTTGACCGATATCATCATTCCGCTAGTGCAGTACGAACCATCGAAGTTTGTATCACGGAAGTGTTTGGCAAATGTTCGACACGCGAAACAAGAGAATCACGTGTAGCTCTATGAGTCGAGGCTGTTAGAGAGTCGCCACTAAAGGACCGACATATTCTCGAGATGTTGACACGCGCGACCTGAACAATTCTTTTGCAAGCGTCGGAATCGGTCAGATTGTCTAGTGAACGTCCAGAGTTCAGAACATCGGACTTTCTTCCGAAGCCCAGATGCGCAAAAGGTTGAAGAGTGAGTGGTCTACTGTATTGAGTGAGATTGGGGCGCGTGGAGCCAGGTGAGGCGCAGGATTTTGTAGTGTCCTGCACCGCCTTTTGATGAAAAGCCTTCTATGTCGTCGCGCGTGACTTCGGTTGTGCAGACTCTGTCAGCTCTTTTCGCGCGATTACCCAGAATATCGAGTTTTCCGTCCGAGGTAGTCAGTTACTGGGAGGTCCATTGTGATATCTACTGTACTCTAGACCAGTCACGTGGGACTTGGCAAATATGGCCCACGATGGCGCCAGGACCTCTTCATCTCCACATCGTTGCACAAGTGCCTAGCCAAGTGAATGTTCAGCATCGTGTCGTCCCCCCCCCCAATAAACTCGGCAATCCGAGGTCGCGTACCCGAAAGGAAAAATGCGATACAAACTCGGCGTACAGTGCCAGGTTCTTGACCTCCACGTACCTAACTTACGATTGCACGAGATATCTGCCTCTTCTGATACAACTTTCACAACAATTTCGTCGCGTTTTGTAGCTCGAAGTCAGGATTCATGACTAGTATGAGTGAACTTGACAATCAGAGGTCGTGCATCCATACTTATCTCGAACTCTTTCTTGTCGTAGCGTAACGTATTGTAATGCAAAGCTGAGGGTCCACCGCTGCAAGAAGTGCACATTAGTCTAGTCGAATCGAGCCCGCCAACAACCACCTCATTGCACAATCTGCCACCAACCACCATGAACAAGCTCTTCTACACCGCTGCCGTCCTCCTCATCGCCATCGGTGCCGTCAACGCCACCGAGGCCGTCGCGGACGTTCCCACGATGAACGCCGTCGACGAGATCAACCAGATCCCGGCCGAGAAGTGCTGCATCTAAGCCAACTGTGTCCAAAGCCGCTGCTGTGCTCAAGCCAATTGTGCGACACCCGTGTGAGAGAGATCGAGTGTTTCGGATGTCCAGTTTCTAACTCGTCCCGAGTGAGCGGAGGTGGTTCAGTTCACCTCTGCACGAATTTCGAAGTGATGCACTCGTAGCCTCTCATATGAATAGCTCAGCTAACAGAAATCAATGAGAGTCGCTGTATCTTCAAACCTTAAAACTTATGTTCCGTCTCCTTGACATACTGCATTATGCATTATGCATTATGAGGACCCACCAGTGGGCTAGCATCTTGTTCAAACGCCAACTGTAGCTTGCACGAGCCTCAGTCGGTGGTCATTTACTCCTTGATGGCCTTTGTATGTGAACGCACGTCGGTTCGACGAGCCCAAGAATGACACATAGCCTTCCTTTCACAGCTAGCTTTCTCAAGCCACGCGTTCATAGAGCGGGACCAGGAGCACTCCCTTCTAGGTTGCTGAGGTGGGTGCAGTTTCACAAAAAATGTGCACTTCATTTTTCTCTCAAATATGATTCAATGAGTGAAGGTTGATGAGTCATCATCGCGAGTGAGTGTATGTCAGCGACTGGCTGCTCGCAAGAATATTCATCTGGTCGGTGCAGCTCAGGATCAGTTAGTATCAGTATCAGTGAGCTGTGACTGTGTCAGTGCAGACCTCCCCAAGCCATACACACACGTACATGGTACGCTATCAATCAATCATTCACCGATCGCCCACGATGCCACCACGCACCACCACCACTCTTCGCCGCCCGCCAGCGCTGCAACCAGGCGACACGATCGCATTCGTCGCGCCCGCCGATGGCCTCGCGTCGATCGTTGCCCATCGAGTGGAGCGAGCGATCCAAGAGCTCGAGAGCTACGGTTTCAAAGTCAAGGTGTATCCGTCCGTCATGCGACCGCCGCAGCAGAACCTGGCGCTCTTGTTACAAGATGAGAGTATTGATCAAGAGACGCGCGATGCATCAGCCTCGCCTCTAGGGTTTTATAGCTCAGCGGACCCGCAGACGCGCGCCCAGGAGCTCATGAGCGCGTTTAGAGATCCGAAGGTGAAGGCGATTCTCTGTACCATCGGCGGCTTCACGTCCCACGAGTTACTCGAGTACCTGGACTTTGACGTGATACGCGCCAACCCCAAGATCTTCTCGGGCTACTCGGACATCACGACGCTGCACTTGGCGCTCTACGCCCAGACGCAGCTGTGCACATTCTACGGCCCCAGTGCGGTCTGCCAGTTCGGCGAGTTCCCAGCGCCACTCTCATACACGATGGAGCACTTTTTCAAGGCTGTGCGCGCGACCGAGCCGATCGGCACCATCGCACCATCGCTCGAGTGGACGGACGACAAGACAGCCAACTGGATCACCAAGGCCGACGTCACGTACCAAGATAAAATGAAGCTGAACGAGGGCTACGTGTGGCTGCGCGAAGGTAGCGCGTCCGGCGTCATCCTCGGCGGCTGTCTGCCGGTGCTGCTCAACGTGCGCGGCACGAAGTTCATGCCCGACCTGACCGACGCCATCCTACTTCTCGAGACCCCCGAGGGTCACGCCTTCGACCAGGGCATGTCGCTCAACGACGTCAACATGGTGTTGGGCACGCTGCGTGTGGATGGCACGTTCAAGAAGATCCAAGGCCTCGTGGTCGGACGAGCGTTCGCATACACTGCGCAGCAGGTGGCCGAGCTCCAGCGGCTGATCGCGTACCACACGCGCGGCACGACGTTCCCGATCCTCTACGGCGTGGACGTGGGCCACACGAACCCCATGGCCACGATCCCGCTCGGCTGCCGCGTCTCGCTCGACTCTTTGTTGTCCACAAGCAGCGCGTTCTGCGTCCTGGAGAGCGGCGTTGAGCAGTAGAGTACTTCTACAAAGTACTTGAAAGAAGTAATAGTCTGTTGTTGATATAGCGATGGCTCGCATTTTCGATTTTCTTCTGGGGAATGAGCTCGAAACGGGGGCTGCTGCACTTAGAAGCTAAAAGCGAACGAACGCACTGAACTTCCACCTGCAGGATACAAAAGTGAAAATGCAGAAGGAAGGTGTGAGCGGTGGGCGTGACGACCACTCGCACTTGCTGTTGTTGTGGGGCGCTTGCTTGTATCCATAACGCGGTCCTGCCTGCAGCAAGAAGCAAGCAAATCCTTGGCATCCTTTCACACACACACACACACACACACACACACACACACACA